>CAUYQU010039891.1:0-36561 GCA_963574635.1 Cheracebus regulus | reverse complement strand
AAATCAAAACCACATTGAGATACCACCTCACACCAGTTAGAATGGCGATCATTAAAAAATCTGGAGACAACAGATGCTGGAGAGGATGTGGAGAAATAGGAACACTTTTACACTGTTGGTGGGAGTGTAAACTAGTTCAACCATTGTGGAAGACAGTGTGGGGATTCCTCAAGGATCTGGAAATAGAAATACCACTTGACCCGGCAATTCCATTACTGAGTATATACCCAAAGAATTATAAATTGTTCTATTATAAAGACACATGTGCACGCATGCTCACTGCAGCACTGTTTACAATAGCAAAGACCTGGAACCACCCCAAATGCCCATCGATGATAGATCGGACAAAGAAACTGTGGCACATATACACCATGGAATACTACGCAGCCATCAAAAACGATGAGTTTGTGTCCTTTGTGGGGACTTGTATGAACCTGGAAACCATCATTCTCAGCAAACTGACACAAGAACAGAAAACCAAACACCACATGTTCTCACTCATAGGTGGGTGTAGATCAATGAGAACAGATGGACACAGGGAGGGGAGCATCCCACACTGGGGTCTTGTGTTGGGGGCCAAGGGAGGGCCTGCAGGGGGGTGGGGAGGTTGGGGAGGGATAACATGGGGAGAAATGCCAGATGTAGGTAACGGGGGGATGGAGGCAGCAAACCACATTGCCATGTGTGTACCTAGGCAACAATCCTCCATGATCTGCACATGTACCCCAGAACCTAAAGTACAATTTTAAAAAATAATTTTTTTAAAAAAAAACTGTGTGACTTAAAAAGAATAAAAAAGAAAAAGAAACTAATGAGAACAAAGGTACAACATACCAGAGTCTCTGGGACACACCTAAAGCAATGTTAAGAGGGAAGTTTACAGTGCTAAGCACCCACATCAAAAAGCCAGGAATATCTCAAAGTAGTAACCTAACATCACACATAGAGGAATGAAAGAAACAAGAGAAAACCAACCCCAAAGCTAGAAAAAGGCAAGGAATAACCAAAATCTGAACTAAACGGAAAGAAATTGAGATGCAATAAAACATACAAAAGATTAACAAATCCAGGGGTTGACTCTTTGAAAGAAAAGATAAGACAGGCCAATAGCTAAGCTAATAAAGAAAGCAAAAAGATTCAAATACACACAATCAGAAATGACAAAAGGGACATTATTGCCATCTGCACAGAAATGTACAAAGCTTTTAGAGAGTACTATAAACACCTCTATGCACATAAGATAGAAATTCTAGAAGAAATGGATACATTTCTGGAAACATACAATCTCCCAAAATTGAATGAGGAAGAAACTGACTTCCTGACAGACCAATAACAAGTTCTGCAATTGAATTAGTAATAAAAAGTCCACCAACCCAAAAAAGTTTAGTACCAGACAGATTTACAGCTAAATTCTACCAGTTGTATAACAAAGATCTGGCACATTTAAACTGAAGCCATTTCAAAACTTTGAGGACAAGGGATTCCTCCCTAACTTATTCTCTGAGTCTAGCATGATCTTGATACCAAAAGCTGGTAAAGACACAACAAAAAGGAAAAATTTCAGGCCATATTCTTGATGAACATAGATGCAAATTCTCATCAAAATGATAGCAAACTCAATCAAGCAGCACATCAAAAAGCTAATGCACCATGATCAAGCAAGCTGTATCTCTGGAATGCAAATTTCTTTTAACATACACAGATCAATAAATGTGGTTTATCAAATAAACAGAAATAAAAGCAAAAACAGTATAATCATCTCAAAAGAGGCAGAAAATGATTTCAGTAAAATTCAACACCCTTTCATGTTCTATTTTTTCAACTCAGACCTTATTTGAATGTTACCAATTTTCCAATAATTTTCTTTTTGTTTTCTGTTTCTTTTTTTTTCTTTTCTTTACTTTTTTGAGAAAGAGTCTTATTGCACTTGTTTTCTTTGTTTGTATCAGGGGTCAACCCAAAGTAGTACACTGAATTCAATCAGAACGTTCATTAAGCTCTCTTGTTAATCACAGTTTGTGCACTGCTGTCTTCAAGATGAATATTTTATGAATGATTATTAGCCTAGTACGTTGACTGCAGTACTGAGGTCATTTACATCTTTACTTATCATTGTCTTTCTGTCACTCACAATGAGTGTTGAATTCTGAATCTATTACATGTTAGCCCATTTACATTTCCAGATCTATCTGTAAGTCTTTTTTATGTCTTTTGGAAAACTGTTCCCTTTGTCCTGTATAATATCCCTCTTGAGGCCTTGAAGTCTTTTTTTAATCTAACTTTTCTGAAGTTAACATTGCTAATGAAGCTTCTTTTTAACTTTTATTTTTGGTTCGGCGGTATATGTGATGATTTGTTACACAGGTAAACTCATGACAGAGGTGTTTAGGGTACAGATTATTTCATCACCCAGGTATTCAGCACAGTACCAAATAGTTACCTTTTCTTCTCCTCTCCCTCCTCCCACTCTCCGCCCTTATGGAGGCCCCAGTGTCTGTTGTTTCCTTCTTTATATTCGTAAGTTCTTATCATTTGGCTACCACTTATAAGTGAGAACAAGTGATAATTGGTTTTCTGTTCCTCAGTCTGCTAAGGATAATAGCCTTCAGCTCCATCCATGTTCTTGCAAAAGACGTGATCTCATTTTTATGGCTGCATAGTATTTCACAGTATATATGTACCACATTCTACTAGCATTATTAATCGGTTAGTATGTTTTTATATTTGTGTGTGTCTGTGTACACACTGTGCTAGTTGATCCCATAATGCCCATTTTTTGCTCAGGGAGCCGGTGTCTGAGTATTGGAGGTCAGTTATGCAGGTGCCATACACCTCTGTGATGGGCCCTAACAGATAGTGCTGGACGCCAACCCAGGTGAAGCCTGGGGCCTCCGTGACGGTCTCCTGCAAGGCTTCTGGATACACCTCCATCGACTGTGACATGGACCGGGTGTGACAGGCCCCTGGACTAGGGCTCGAGTGGATGGGAGTGATCAACACTGACACTGGTGGCACGAGCTATGCACAGACAGTCCAGGGCAGAGTCGCCATGACCAGGGACATGCCCACGAGCACAGCCTACATGGAGCTGAGCAGCCTGAGACCTGAGGATGCGGCCGTGTATTACCGTGCGAGACAGTGTGAAAACCCACACCTGAGAGTGTCAGAAACCGTGAGGGGAGGCAGCTGTGCTGGGGCTGAGAAATGAAAGACACTATTATTTTTAATGTTGTATATAGCATGTCATTAATAAATTGAGAAAAAAGTAACAATAGGAGTATGTACTCTAATTATACGGAAATTCTGTTCCTTCACTTTGTTTTTTTTTTTTTTTTTTTTTATATGGCATCTCACCTTGCCACCTAGGCTGGAGTGTAATGGTTCAATCTCAGCTCACCATAATCTCCATCTCCCAGGTTCAAGCCATTCCCCTGCCTCAGCGTCCTGAGTAGCTGGGATTACAGGTGTCCACCACCACGCCCAGCAAATTTTTGTATTTTTAGTAGAGATGGGGTTTCACCATGTTAACTAGGCTGGTCCTGAACTACTGACCTCAAGTGATTCCCCACCTTGCCCTCCCAATGTTCTGGGATTACAGGCATGAGCCACTGTGCCCGGCCCTATCCGAAATGAGAATTTTTTTATATAATTATTGCCCTATAAGCAAAATGCATGGAGGGGGAAAAGCTCTACTGAAGAAAGCTCATCCTATCATTCCCGTGAAGGTATCTGTTGGAAGTTTAAAGTTAGTTGAATAAAGTGTCTTATAGTCATCTGTTCAGTCACCATATTTAGCTCCAAAGAAATAATGAAAATATTTTCCAAAAAGAAAGTGCCATTTTATGTTCCCAACAACCGTGAATAAGACTTTCTTTTCTGGAGCCTTGTCAGCATTCACCAACACTTTGCTGTGCAGCGGTTGTAATATACAGTAAACGAGTAGCATTATTTCGTGGTTGTTTAAATATACGTATTCCTAATACAAAGTATTGATGGACAGTTTTTGTACATTGTTTTATGAGATGTGTGTTCAACTCTTTGTATGCCAGAAACACCTGACCACGTTAATTTCAGCACACCCTGAGAATGACCCTATAGTTTAAGAAGAACGTATGTTCAGAGTTCTGAGCTAAGAAATCCAGGAGTTGTCAACACAGAAATTTATTCCTTATCGATGAAGGACATCTGAAGCCCTGATCTATCCCTTGGAACACAGGATGTACCGGTGATTGAGGCTCTTTGTTAAATCTGGAGGTTGCTGTGTGGAGGGTGCTACATGAAAATCATCAGCAGACTACGCACGTTTTAGAAATGGTTTTCCAGTCCAACCCCCTCTTCCTGGTCCACGTCATACAGAAGTCCTCAATACACCCAGGTCTTGTTCATGGGTTCCAGACTTCCTCTTTAGCCTGCAGGACGTGGTACCACGTCTACCACAGTCAATAGGGGTGTAGCATTGAGAACTGGTAGGCCCAGAGCAAGGTCAAAGAAAATGCCGCAAGTGCTTAGACAATGGCGTCAGGCAGGGGAGACCCGTGCGGACGCCTGAGCGGGCTGTGCACATACCTGTGGACCCAACAGCTGCTATCCTTGGTGGAGGGGCCCACGCATGTGTACAGGGATGCAAGTGCCCAAGGTTCTGGAGGAGCTGCCACGTGAGGTAGATGTGACAATGTGACAAAGTGGCCATCCAATGCCTGAGCTGTTGCAGCCGCGGCTGTTGGCCACCCCTCACTGCGCTCTGAGCAACCAGCGAGGGAGCGCTCACTGCACAGGGCCACAGGAATGGCTGTGACTATAACGAGATGCCGCCTGTGGAAAGAGGATAGCAAACAGGAGACCATTGTTTGGTAGGATGTTTAAAGGGTTCCTGACTGCCACACCAATACTTAGGGCTGCGATGACTACATCATCCTGGGATGTGAAGTCCTGGTGCCCGACACAGAGCTGCCACGTGAGGGAGCTGAAGATTAGGATGAGTCCCCAAAGGTTCTTGCCCGGCAGCCCCTGCTTTGCTGTCTCACTTGGTGAACAGAGGATGGGGGTCAATGCAGACAAAGTCCAGGGTCCAGGCTTGTCACTCAAATACTTGGTGTCATCATATTTCATTACAGAGAAGATAAGACACAGGCCCACTCAGGTCCCACCACACCAAACACTTGCAAACCTTCCAAGGCCTTCTGGACATGGGTGATCTTTATTCCCCATTTGGCTCAACTCCTTAGGCCCCCACAGCACTTAGTCTAGGAGGTGCCCCGCTGGGACTGTTCCAAAAGGGAGGACGAGGCCTGTGAACAAGCTAAAGTCACAGTGAAATGAATACAAGGCCTGGGAGCTCTAGCACACAGACAGCCCTGTGAGTTGGATGCAGTCAGTTACCCTGAGGGGTTTAGGTGGGAACGGTAGCAAAGGCAGGGACATAAATGTGTGTCCCTAAGACCCTGGTCCCAAATACAGAAGGAAGCTGAGGTGAGATACACCATCAGGGAGTAACAGCTGAGCTACATGTCATGCCTTACAAGTGGAGGATGTGACAAAGAGGGTCCTATGCCACTCCGCATCCAGTACCCTACAGCAGGCTGGCTAAGGGATGGCCGCTGGACACAAAAGCCATGGAAGGCCAAGACAGAGACTGTAGCCAAATGCTAACTGGTATTCACTATCAAGATAAAAGTGGGCCAACCGTGCCAGCAGAAGTTAGCCCCCCAGGACTTACACCCACCTAAGAGAAGGAAGGCAGCACACCACAACGTGGGATTTCACCACTGTGGAGTCGGTGGAGCTTAGAATTGCATTCAGACAGAAGGGGAGAGAACAGATCACAGGGTGGCTTCTCTATGGGACGGGTGTGGAGAGTATTATATCCTCTGGACTCAAGGTGAGTAGAATGGAACCCATCACAAACCATCTGGCCCGATGATGGCACCTTGACGGTAAGTGGCTGCAGGCTCCACGGGGGCCTGGTCCAATGAGGAAGATGCCCCCACAGCTCCTTCTCAATGGCAGAGTATGGAGGAGCTGCAGCACACCCTCTGCAAGTTGAGATGAAGCTCACTAATTATGCTGAGAATTGTTGAAGTCCCAACAATGAATTGTTTACTGCAAAGATAAAAGCTACGATTATGTATTCAGTGCCTAATGAGTGGCACGCGGCACTGATTTCCGTTTCAAGCCTCCTGGGCGGGGGGGGGGGAGGCAGCCAGCATCTCATGTGCCTCAGGTGGCTGCTGACTTTGGAGAAATGAAGAAACTGAGTCAGTGAGGGATTCACTCTGCTGGGATGACAAAAATGGCACCAAAGAGAGACAGCCACGCAGCCAGTCAGGGTGGCCAGACGGCAGACGTGCTGGCAGCACACCTACCAGTTCTCAGGGCCTGTAGCAGCTGTAGGTGGTTACGGAAGGACCATGGAAGTCAGGCAGGCTGAACTAGTGATATGAGCTGGGGGACTGCCTCCCAGAGCCTGGTTAGTATACGTAGATCCCATCCCAGAACACATGGAAATGGAAGTCTTTTCAGGCATGACCCTCCAAACAACTGCCAGGGAATTCAGCTGAGAGTTAGAGTGCTCACACATGTGACCAAGCAGAAGGCAAAGCAGACGCTGGTAGAGCTGCCAGCCTGTGGGGGAGTCCCATGGCTGGAGTACCACCCGCCCTGGGGAGGGGAAGAGGATCCAATCGTGGAGACGGTTAGGGAGTTAGCCCAGGGAGGCATTAGACGGCCACTGCACAGCTCCTACAACAGACCTGTACGGCCCATGCCGAAGCCGGCCGGGCCATGGAGAGTGACTGCAGGTCATTGGGAGTTACATACTGTGGTCTCCTGAGTGAATGCCGCTGTTCCTAAGATCGCCTCCCGTCTGTTGAGAATAGGAGAGGTGTTGCCCACATAGAATTTTGTTATCGATTTAGCCACTACCTTCTTCAGCATTCCTATTGCCCCAGAGTCAAGATCAATTTGCACTAACCTAAAAAGAACAATGGAGTTTTACTGTCTCTCTCCAGAGATAGTTACACAGCCTGACTCTCATGGCCTAGCAACCTCCAGCCTCAGTCGTTGGGCTGATGCAAAGGGGATATATGTTTTCCACGACATTGGTGTTAGCACGGTATTGTCTGAGTCTTTCATCAGCTTATAAATGACAGCTCCTGTCTTGCTGTCTCACTTGGTGAACAGAGGATGGGGTTAATCCCGACACAGTCAAGGTCCAGGCTTGTCAGTCAAGCAGTTGGTGTCATCTGGTCGGGTAAAACTAAAGTCATTCCATCTGCCATTTTAGGTAAGGTGTGGGCCAACCCACGTCCCACCACAACAAAGCAGTTGCGACCTTCCAAGGCCTTCTGGAGCTCAGCGTCCCTTTGTTCCCTGTTTAGCCCAAATCTTTAGTCCCCATAGCACTTAGTCAAGAAGGGACCTTATGGGGACTACTCGAAAAAGGAGAATGAGGCCTTTGAAGAAGCTAACGTCGTGTTAAATGAATGCGAGCCTAGGGAGTTCCAGTGCAGGGACAGCCCCGTGAGTTACATGTAGCCAGTTACCCACAGGGTGGAGCTGTGGACCCTGGCAAAGGCAAGGGCATCATGTGTGCATTTATGATTCTGTTCTGAGTACGGAAGGGTCTGAAGTGACATAGTGTCGTCGGGAAACACTTCAGCTCTACATGCCACGCTGTACAGGTGGAGGACATTACAAATGGGGCCCTGTGCTACTACACACCCCGCCCCACATAGCAGCTTGGCTGAACGATGCTTTCCTGATAGAAAGCCTGGGAATTCCTTGACACACACTGTGACCAAATTGCATGCACACCTGCTGCAGAGGAGCACATTAGCTAATAGTGTGATGAGCACAGCACCCCCTTCAATGCTAGGCCTTCTGACCTGTGTGACAACCGAAGGACAGTCTTTGACAGAGACTGCTGAGCCTCCGGAAACGTTCTCCCTCCCACAGGAGGCACAGGGCCTAATTCCTGCCCAGGCCTAATACATATGGCTCCTCACGAGGCAATGCCTGCACTGGGGCTGCTGTGGCTACCCAGCTGTCCTCTGATAGCGTCTGGCTTAATGCAGCCAAAAAACACAGTGGCAATGAGCTGAGCCGTGAGCCATGGACAGCCTCCTCCATGAACCGGGCCCGACAGTCCTGTGCAGTGATCACTGAGCTGTTGTTAAGGGGCTAGCAACGTGGCTACTACAAGGGAAAGCACAGGATTGGATGGTGGTTGGCTACCCTCTTTGGGGGCTGACATGTGGAAGGACACTTCCCGTCCCAATGGGGGATGCATATCACGGTGTGGATGTGGATGCCCACATCTTGCTCTGGGCCCTCACTGCAAGACACAGGACTGATCACCCTGGACTGGGGCACACAGCACAGTGGTGGAAGGTAGACTCCATAAGACCTTCGCCTCTGTCTGAGGGCTGCTGCTATGCTTGGACTTGTGCAGACAGCCGAACAAGTCTCACACAGGCACATCCCAGCAAGCACACCACCCGGAAGACCACCATAGAAAGACTAAAGCAGCTAAGTGAGCCACACTGTGTCTCCACCAATATCCACGGTGACCAGGGCTCACGCTTTACCAGGCACAAAGTACAGGAATGAATGGAGGCGCTAGAGATCCACCGGCACTTGCGCCTGACATACATCCCTACAGCAGTGGGGCCAACTGAATGGGCGGGTGGACTTCTGAAGCAGTAACTCCAGGAGACATGCTCTCTAGCTCTGTGGACACGCTGCTTACCAGCAGCCATTCACACCCTGAAGGAACCTGTGAGTTCTCATCCCCCCGGCACATACACTCGTCTGCTGCAAGGACATGACAGCCAGGTGGAGACTGTGAGGGATGCTGCACCTGTGCCCAACCTGGGACTCAAGGTAACCTGTGATTGCCCTGGCCTCAGGACCTACCTGTGTACAGGGGAGCACATCATTACATGCCTCCGGAAATGGCAAAGCAATCCCTAATGGTTTGGTGTTTCTGCTTCAAAGAGGAAAGTACTGGAACAGGATATAGAGGTGACATTTACTTTCTATCCTATGCCACCTCATACTTCTAAAATAAGAAGTCCCAGACCTACCTTATGAAGGGGGATGATTGTCCTCTGTTAGAAGCAAATGCTTGCACCTTGGAGCCAAAAAGCAGAGCTAGCACTCAGACAAAGGATTTTCTCAGCAAAGCAATCTTACTTTCTGCAGAAAGGGTGCTTCTTGGAAGCCTGACTGTCACGAGAACACATACAAATATAGGAAAGCAGCGTTTTATTATCTCTAAGGCAGCTTATCCCTGTTGCTGGCTGGACTTGAACTGCGCAATTTAAGCTAAATACAGTTGGCCCACTTGAAAAATGGAGGAATGTGGCTATCCTGGTTGGAAGGTAGGAAGATCAGTTTCACAGGAGAGGACGTTGCTACAGGAGGGGTGATTCAAAGAGTGGGTAGCAGATGTGGAATGTGGGCTCTGTAGACACAAGCACTGGTGGGAAGGCTGTTTACCAGGGCAGGGGGGAACACAGAGAGTAAGGAAGTCCGGCCTGGAACGCAGGGAACAAGGACAAGGAAGCTTAAGCAAGCAAAGCCTTTGAAGGAGAATTTCTTACTGTATTCAACACTCTCACTGCAGAACATTAGGGCATCCCTGCTGTCCTACTCCAGGCTCTTGCCATGCATCGTGTGGGGGAAGCCGTCCATTTGGTGTTGCAGACTGGGTGCCAGGCAATGGGAGGGCTGCTGCCTCAGAACAACACGGCTTCCTGCATCTTATTAAGTGGCCATGACATGACCTGCCTTTTCCTGCATGGATTAAACATCTCACCTTCACCCACAGAAGGTGTGAAACAAACTTCTTTCCTGCTGGGCACAGACAGTGGGCTCTCTTCAGAACAAAACGAACAATTGGATGCGTGGAGAGCTGCCCCACTTCTCCACTGCAGGCCTGCCCTGGTGTGTCCGAGCAGCCAGCCTGAGAACCGGGAGCCTTTTCTGTATTTGGGACAATGCCCCTCACCCACTTCCCTTCAGCAACAGCAGCACCTGATGCAGTGAGTTTCCCACCACCAGCAAGATGACGTGACACATTTTCCAACTGGCACAAGAGCCGGCCGATGCCACCCACCACAGGATACTCTGTACATGATGGGCTAGCATGAGGGCAGTGCACATATGGGCTGCGGTGTGTGCGCCCTTGTGTATTGAAAGGCATGATAATAGCATGCCACAAGCTAAAACCCATAATATAGGATGGCATCTCCAACAGCAAAGTAACCCACCTCTTCCATACGTGGCTGGTGTGAAAGAGTGACTCTTTCCACGTGGAGGCCCATCCCTCCCCTTGGCAATGGCTGTGAGCACACAGCATCCGTGGCTGGCCTTACACTGTAGTTGGACTGATAGGTGCACTTTGGTGGGGCCCTTACTTGCCAGGATACATAGTGTCCAATTTAGACCATTTCCTACTAACCAGTAGGGTGTAAAACCAGCACTTGCCAGCCCAACGCACCAAGGAGGTTTACGCCTTGCCTGCATACCCACCCCCACCCCAAGTGGCAAAATGGCTAGAGGGCTGCAGCAGAACGTACATTTGCCTTCCTTCTGCACATACCTGTGCCCTGCCCAGAGCAGTGTCCCTGTGGGTCCCATCTGTGTAGGGGGTCAGGCAGGGGACAGTGACACAGGCCCCAACACGATGTGGGGGCAGGAGTGCCCAGGGTAGGGTGGTCTCATGTGTGCACTGGGGAGGGTGGGCCCTGGAAAGAGGAGGTCATTCCCTAGGGGACCCCCATGCCCCAGGGGCGAGGTCAGCTGAGCAGCAGGCAGAAGATGCATAAAGAGGGGGACAGGCCTGCTGCTGCATCAGCGAAACCCCTCACTCCCGAAGGTCACGCAGGGGGAGGGCGTGGTATTCACTGCCCTCACACTTATCCCTCCAGTAGCATTCACCCCCCCAAAAAAACAAAATATACTGAGACAGGCGCAGGAATGGATTGCTCGCATCTTTATGTTGGCTGAATGGAGGAAATTTCTAAGCAGGTTCACAGGAAGGATATCAGGCTGTGTTTGCAGAACAGGGTGGGAATCCTAAACACTGTCTGTCGAAGCAGGGCAGCTAGAACACAGAGGTATTGAGAAAAACGCCACATCTCAGTCCTGCTCCAGAACATCAGCGGGTTTCTGCGGTTGGCTGGGAAGCGTGATTTCTTCTGTTTGTGGGCTTTGTCTTTGAAACTCTCTGTGACATAACTGCATTGCACTTTAAAAGCCAATATTATTGTGAATTTTAATTTAAAATAAAATTTTATCTCACTCAGTTGTTTATACATTGAACTTTCATTTTCCTTTTACAATAACTTAGCCACACGCCTAGCCCTGTTTTCCACCCCGAGCAGCCAGTGCTGCCAAAGCCTGTTTGTCTTCCTCATCATGACCTCCTCAGCTTCCCTTCCTGCTTCCATTCATGGAAATGTGGGGGCAGGAAGGGAGGGGGCCGCTGCCATTCAAGAGCTCCCACTGAATGCCAGAGAGCTTGCTCCACACGTCTACCTATTTTTTGAGTGGAATTTCATTGCATGCAGCAATCAACCTCAGGGACTCAGTTTCCCACATACGGGAAGCTCGACCCCAGGTAGGGAGATTTGCCTGGTGGGGGATTTGAACCCAAGTTCCTCTCACTGCAAAACCCACAGGCATTCCCATGAGGAACAGACAGAACAGGGAGTAGCCCTGGATGACCGCAAACTCACTTTGTGTTTAGAGAAGGACAGATGACCTGGGGAATGAGGAAGCCCATTGCTCAGGAGCTCACTTCTGGAGAAATGTCATGAATGTGCCCTTAAAGAGCTGCTGGCAACTTCCGTTAATTCTGGGACCAGCGACCTCAGGTCAAGACCGGGCTGCTCGCTCAGGTCTCCCCTCCAGGCCAGAGGCTCGCTCAGGTCTCCCCTCCAGGCCAGAGGCTCGCTCAGGTCTCCCCTCCAGGCCAGAGCCTCGCTCAGGTCTCCCCTCCAGGCCAGAGGCTCTGGCCGAGTCTGGGCTCCAGGCAGAGTCTAAGAAAATGTGAAGGGCACCAATGTGACTTTGAAGGTTTATTTCAGAGTGAGCGTCAGCGACCTACAAGAACCTGGGACAGAAGCCAGCGCCTCCCGTTTCCCCAAGCCGGGAGAGAGGACCCATTGCCTCCCCTGGACTTGAAGACACGGGGACTTGAGCTTTGCCATCCCTCCTCCTGCTCCTGTGTCATAGATTTTGCTTTTATTTTCTGTCTGTCTTTATAGAGGTCGGGAGGCTGAACTTTTCTTACTTGGGGTCAGTAACTGTCACTTCCTTAACGGCGGTGGTTCTGATAGTTCGCACACTTGTGCCGATCCCAAACAGCAGTGCAATTATGAAGGCGTAAATGCGACCAAAGACCACCCTCAGGTAGGTCGCTGGCCGCTCGCTCTGTCTGACGGAGCGCACTCTTTTTGGAGGGGGCCCGCTGTCGACACTCCCCCCAGCTCCACTTCTCAGGCACCGGGGGGGTTCCCAGCCGACATGGCAATGGCAGTTCCTTCTGTTGTTGCAGACCCCTCTGTGACTGCACTTCTCAGGGCGACAGTCATAGCGCAGGGAAGCGATAGTGGCATTGCAGCGGCGGTTATTACAGAAGTTTCCGCGAACACAGGGAGTGCCGTCCATCACACGTCCAACATCGGCTGTGCCTGTTCCACGGTGTTCATCCACCCCAAAACACTGGGCCTCGCCTATCACGGAGTGGTGGAATGAAGCGTGTTCCTGCAGCCGGGGCAGATGGGTGACGCTGGTGCACTGCAGTCTTCCACAAAACTTATCTATGCCTACACAAGCCTGGTAAGCGTAAGAATCATGCAGTCGAGTACAATGTCCAAATGGTATCTTTCAAGGTTTATGTTATAGCAGACATCAGGAGCATTCTCAGCACTGACACCGAAGATGGCCTTGCACAGCAAAGTGCGGTCAGTGCAGTTCCCATGATAGCAGTAGCCTTCTTCAGTGCACGGGGTTCCATCCTGCATATAAACGTTCGGGGGGCATATCAAGGCGGTCCCACGACAGTACTCTGGAAGGTCACACATGTTTTGGCTAGGTCTGCAGAGAGTCCCCGGCGGGGAGAAGCTGCAGTTTGTACAGCAGTCTCCTGTATGACAGACGCTCCCCGGTGTGAAACGACAGTCACTTCCACAACACCGACTGGCGTGACACTGCTTGAAGGAGCCACAGTCACATTGCTCACCCTCTTCCACCATCAGGTTTCCACAGAGAACGGTTGTCATGGTTTTGTTATACGCAGGGGGCAGTTTATGGAAAATACACTGGGATACAGCTGCAAAACAGTTTTGTGCATGTGCATAAGAACAGTTACTGAACGCATCTGTCATCCCAGGAAATCGCTGCATAACGCAGGAAGTCCTCCTCGGACATGTACAGTACATTTCATCATAGGGCAAACCAATACTTCTCATCAATGACTGCACTATTATGACAGCTATCAATAAATAGTGTCTGCTTAGAATCCCAACGTGTATGAGGCCGTCACGCTGACACATTTTATACTGTGGAGGTGCATAGTTAGATTCATGTGGTCCGTCTTGAATAAGTAGTGTGGATGAATGAACACGAAAAGGAGTATAAAACGTTGTTCTATAATAATTAAAAATTGCACTGTTTGTTCGATACTCATTCACAGGGGCCGGGTCCCGATCATTATATATGGTCAAAAGATAAATTTGGTACCGCAGATGGATGTTTTGAGCAATGCTGTCAACGAGACTGAACATCCAGACCGCCTCTTTGGAGCAAGCTGTAATATTGTTATATACTCTGTAATACGAATTGGAACATTGAATATGACCTTTTATATTGCCTGGATGAGAACTATACAGGAAATCAGACACCCTGGGATTCATGCTGTCGTGTGCTTCAGAGAGCGGGGGGTCTGTCCCCTCATTTTCACTGTCTCTAAATGTGGGCCCCGTGGCGTTGGGCTCGGCCACTATCTGAGAAACAACATGTTCAAACCTGGGGGAGTCCTGCAGGGGTTTGATTTCGTAGGCAAGGTCGTCCAGCTTCATGATGCCGCTGAGGCCGCCATAGCACGCGTCCACGGTGACCATGGACAGAGGTACCTCCTCCAGGTAGCCGAGGTAGTAGCAGTCTGGAGGGATGTAGGGATAATCCATCTGCAAGGCGCCTTGGTCATCCTGAGTTGTCACCAGCAGATGTCTGGGCCAGAGAAGGTGTTTTCTGCGCATGTGAAGGATGTGCCTTTGACCCCCAAAACGCAGGCTGTAGGACAGCCAGCCGGGAAACTGAAGGCCTTTGCCACGGTGCGTCTCCCTCCTGGGGATCACCACCTCGGAGGACGCGTAGTGCCACGAGGGACGGCCTTGAGAACAGCGGACTGGAGCCAGGGGCGCCCAGAGCCCCAGAAGCAAGAGGGTGGCCCTAAGGGCGACCCGCACCTCTGCCGGCCTCATGTCCCAGCCCGGGGATGTTCATCCAGAGAGAATGGGAAAGGACTGTCCTCAGGGAAGCCAGGCCCCAGCCATCTGCATGGCCAGTCCCTCCCAGGGAGCCCCTGACAGGGAACAGAGGGCCTCCCAGGCTCCCTGAGGGGACGAGGTAACAGTGCCGGGCGGGGCAGCAGGTGGGTCTGGACAGGATGGCAGCCACTGCGCTGGGGGCGAGGCCAGGGTCATGGCTGAGGGCTCACCTGGAAGGGAACGGGCCAGGAGGGAGCAGGCTGTGTCTCTTACCATGCCAGGCTGTTCTGCTGCCTTCTCAGTCTGCGAAACACAGGGCGGAGTGTTCAGTGACCTCACCTGTGGCTCCCGTCACCCGCGTTCCTCCGGCCGCTCTGTGGGTGGATATTCCTCCTTCCTGTGACTCACAGCTTACTTCTCTGTCCTGCGGAGGCAGACGCTGCCCATGTTTCCCTGGAGGGCTGAGTGTTTGTCTAGTCGGAATAGGTGCCCATCTGGTGTTCTTTTGGCTGTTCTGTTTTGCTTAGGCTTTGAAGTTCTGTTTGGGGTCACCAGCTTGTGGAAGGAAAATACCTTGGGCACCTTGTGGGCTGGAAACACTCAGGCGAAATCTGCCTCCCACTGCTCCAACGCGCCCTCTGCTGGCAGAGTCAGGCGCATATTCTGATTGCCCCCTTGGGAAACACTTACCAGAAACTCAAAGGAGCTCAACCCTCTGTCACCTGCCTGTGACCTGGAAGCCCCCAGTGGGGGGGCCTTGCTTTGAGTTGTCTCAGCCTTTTGGATGGAGCTAATGTACTCCTTCCCTGTATTCACTGAGGTCTCATGTTTTCCTGAAATGCACAAAACCAGGTTGTGCCCGACCTCCTTGGGCACATGTCATCAGGACTTCCTCAGGCACGTCCTCAGCCATGGCGAAATAAACTTCTCAGTTAACTCAGATCTGGCTCAGATTTCCTGAGTTCACGAGATGAACACTTGATACAGGTCACTTTTCCTTCTGCGCTATGAAAAACCTTTGTGATCGTCATACTTTTACCTCGTCCATCTGTTGGGAACAGACACTATTCCTGACTCAGGGAGCTCAGGTGCGGTCCCCGGGATGCGTCTGTGCGGTCCTCTCCTGGGCTTTGGTCATTTCTACAGATGGACGAGCTGATCAGTTCCCAGGGAAGGACCCAGGGGGACCTCTGTGGGTGTCCCATGTCTGAGAACAAGTATTTCACATATTTCTGTCAATTCTGTCATTGCTTCTGAGGGGAGGGAAAAATCCAAGCCAGATCGTATTCAGAAACACAAATCACGTTTTCCTCAAACCTGCAAATATTTCCCTTTTCTGGCAAATGTGGTCTCTCTGTTTAAGCTTAATGTGATCGTGGTGCATTTCCAGGCTGTGTTGTGTCACACTGGGTCTTCCGATGCCCCAGGATCCCGCATTGCATCCCTTTGAGTCCCCGATTTTTATGACAGATGGACAATTATGAATGAAGCCGGCTTCCCCTGTAGGAGTGTGCAGGTTGGACGCCCTTTCCCTGGGCCCTTAGGGTTTTCCCAGGAAGGAGAAGGAGAATATTGGACCTCCCTGAAGAGGGCTGTTATGAGCGACTCTGGTCTTCGTAAATTCATGTGCTGAAGTCCAACCCCTGTTCCTTCACGATGAAGCACAGTTGGATGAGGGTCTTAAAGGAGGTGAATGGGTTAAAGTGAGGTTCCTGGAGAGCAGCGCTCATACAATCTGACTGTTGTTGTGAGAAGGGAAGCGGCAGGGAGGGTGAGCACGCCCCGAGGGCCGGCCCTGTGAGGACAGGACAGGGAAGAGACGTCGTCTGCAGGTCAGGAGCCGGGCCTCAGAGGAAAGCCACCCAGCTGGCCCCTGACCGTAGACTTCCCCCTCCAGAACTGTGAGGAGATCGGTTTTGTGTTGTAAGCCATCCGACCTGTGGTATTTTGTTCTAAAAGCCCCATACACTGAATACGGCAGGTCATAGGAGGTCTTCTGTATGTCGGAAGAGTCAGACGGCCACACAAACCTGGACGCTCCTGTTCAGACCTCAGCAGGAGATGGACCTGCTTTGGGACGGGAGAGGGGAACAGACGGGCCCACCATCCAGAACCAGGCAGCCCTTTCCTCCGCAGACCGTCCCTGGGCCGGAGTTCACACAGGTGTGAAAGAGTGTGTCTTGGTCTCAGGGGCTCCTGGAGTTGGAGGGAGGCTGGTGTAAACTCTTGCTCACGCCGAAGAACACGTCAGCGGTGTGCCTGTGTTTATGTGAATGGGGCCTATTTCTAGGGTGTGCTCATCCCCGAAGAAGAATTAATCAGGTCTCTAGGGCTAGACAGAGGTTATGGCATTTGTGTGTATTAACAACTTGGCTGGACCATACATTAGGTTAAAATGCTCATGGGAAGACACAGTGGAAAGAAACTCTTGTTACTGAAGGAAAGAACGATGGTAATTACCTGAATGAGATGCCTTTGAAGGTCACCCGCCATGGATTTGCAGGGTTCATATCCCTCAGCAGCCCTCACAGTTGGGAGTGTCATGCCTCTGGCCCTCCTAGGCTGACTGGAAACTCTGTGGGGCCTCCAAACCCACATTCCTGCTTGACGTTGTGTTTAGGGCCCAGTTCGGTGACCTTCCCGCCCCTGAACCTGAGATCCGGCACAATCATGTGACCGGCTCCTCTTGCCATGTTTGTCACTGCTGACCTTCAAAGGCATCTCATTCAGGTAATTACCATCGTTTTTGTGGTGGCCAGTAACATTCTTTCATTATCATATTTAGCACTCCCTTAAAGACCTCTTGTAAGGCACATCTGGTGGTGGTGAATACCCGTAGCATTTGCTTGTCTGACAATGATCTTATTTGTCCTTCACTTATGAAGCTTAGTTTAGCTGGATATGAAATTCTTTCTTGGAATTTCTTTTCTCTAAGAATACTGAATGCAGGCCCTCAATCTCTTCTGGCTTGTACAGTTTCTGCTAAAACATCCACTGTTAGCCTCATGGGATTCCTTTTGTATGTGATCTGAACCTTCTCTCTAGCTGCTTTTAATATTTTTTTTCCTTTCAACCTCTAAGAATCTGATGGCTATATGTCTTAGGGATGGTTGTCAAGTATAGTATCTCGCAGGGGTTCTTTGCATTTCTTCAGTTTGAATGTTGGCCTCTCTGGCAAGGCTGGATAAATTTTCATGTAGGATAGCCTCAAACGTTTTCCAAGTTGCTTTCTTTCTCTTCCTCTTTTTAAGGGGTACCAATGAGTCATTGATCTGGTCTTTTTATACAATACCACATTTCTCTGAGGTTTTATTCCTTCTTTTTTATTCTCTCTTTTTTTTATTTTTGTCTGAGTTAATTCAGAGAATCAGTTTTTAAGCTCTGTGATTTTTCCTCAGCTTGGTCTATTCTCCTGTTAATACTTCTAATTATATTCTGAAATTCTTGAAATGAGTTTTTTAGCTCTATCAAATCAGTTTGGTTCTTTCTTAAAATAACCATTTGATCTTTCAGGTTCTGTATCATTTTATTTTATTTCTTAGCTCCCTGGGACTGGGTTTCAACATTCTCCTGAATCTCAATGATCTTCATTCCTAACCATATTCTGAATTCTATGTCTCTCATTTCAGCCATTTCAGTCAGGTTAAGAACCATTGCTGTGAAACCAGTGTGGTCATTTAGAGGTAAGAAGGTGCTCCGGATTTTAGAGTTGCAGAGTTTCTTGCATTAATTCTTTCTCATCTTTGTGAACTGATGTTTCTTTGGTCTTTGAAGTGGCTGCCCTTTGGATGTTTTTTTCTTTTGTTGTTTTTTGGTGTTTTTGTTTGTTTGTTTTTTGCTTTTATCTTCCTTGATACTCTTGTAGGTTTGATTGCGGTATAAAGTGGATTCAGTTAGCTGTGCTTCTTGAAAACTTTAGGGGTTCCAGGCTCACCTCAGCATTCTTGTGGTACATGCTCCACTCTGAAACTGGGCCCCCAGCTTTGTTCTTTGGCCCCTTGAGTTTCAAAACTTGCTTCATTGGAGGGGCTGAGGTGTTCTCAGTCCGTCGGCCACAACACTGTGAAACGGAGTGCCAGCCAAAGCACTTCATCAGAGTGGTGGCAGTGGGATCCATTCTCACTCACGGGCGCCAACCGTTGTGGTGGTGTGGCAGGGTGTACATGCACTTGCTAGGGCGGAGTACTGGCAGGAGCAGGGTGGCAGTGTCTGTGCACAGGTCCTGCTGGCAGTCACGGTCCAGTGAGGTGCCCATGTATTGATGGGGACAGGGTGGCAGGGTGGACATGCACGTTCTTAAGTTGTGATCCACCATGCATTCACGCCAGCAAAGCAGTTGGGAGGTGCTGTGGATGGATTGGTGCACATCAGCAGGGGCTGGCCTGTTGGAGCTCTCCAATGGTTAGGCATGGTCTGCTCACAAAGGAGCTATGATGACGGCCCCCAGGAAACACCCTGGTTGGGCTTCCAAGGCTGTACCGCAAGTAGGCATGGCCAGTCTGGGCCCCAGGAGAAGCCAGAAAGCAAGGAAATGCTCAGCCCCGATGGGCTGTGTCCCATAGACAAGATCACCCTGCTTTATTCAGGTCCAGTAGCCACTCTAAGGCTAACATCTCCTAGAGGAGCTTGATGAGCCTGGGGGGATAGGTATGCCCTGGCTGTGGTCCACTACAGCCATTCCCATGTCAAACACTCGGGGCTTTACCCAGACAGGAGTCCTGCCCATGCCATCTCTCTAAGCAGCTGTCCTTGTCAGCACAAGTGTCCATGGACATCACGAGGTCTCCTGCTGCTAGGACTCTGGAGGCCCATGGCAAGAGTGGGCCATTCCTCACCTGTTCAACTCACCCCTTCCCCAGGAGTTGCTGGGAGCCGGGAACGAATCCTGGTGGTTGGCACCCCCATGCAGGGCTCCCCGCTTCCTCCACCGTCAGGCCGGCACCTGTGTCCTCCCTCATCCCCTCTCAACGCCTTCCCTCAAAGGTCTGCTTGGAATGCACCAGCCTTCCCAGTGCCTCAGTCTCTCCGTGGCATCTGTTCAGCCATCTTGACTCCCCTCCAAAGTCTTCTTAATTACCACTTTGATTAAATTAGTAACTATTGTCTTACAACGGCCTGTGATTTTGTTTTGATTTAATATTTTGAGGCTTTTAGCTTCTATAACAAATGTTCTTAAAATCAAAATCCTAAATCAAGTCTCTGACTTAGTCGTACTGCTGGAGCTTATTAAAGCTATAAAAACTAATTGCTGTCTACAGCTTCCAGTCAGGCTGTGAACTCCAGTTTCACACTCCAGCCTGGTAGTTACATATATTGGAAGACAGCCGGCTAAAGGACTCCCTCCAGAGCCTTGAAAGGGTGTGACAGACGGCCTGGCTTTGCCTGCTCTCCTGTGTCCAGCCCATCCCATGGCTGCCTCTGTCCACTCCAATGTGCCCACTGTCTTCCCTTCCCAACCATCCGCCCTGCTGACTTCCGGCCTCCGTGACAGACGCAGAGACGAGCGACAGCCCCACACCTGTGTAAGCTAAAACCGGGCGCTTGATTCAAGATTATGTAGCACTGTTACTCATTTTTGGTTGATCGAGTTCTGACTGTTACAGTTCAAGAACCTGCTTTCTTTTTTCTTTATTTTATTTTATTTTTTAGTCTGTCTATCCATTTAGAGACCAGGTTATAAGACTGGCTAATTTTTGTATTTTTTTTGGTAGAGTCGTTGCCCAGACTGGTCTCAAACTCCTGGGCTCAAGCAGTCCACCCACATTGACCTCCCACAGTGCTAGGATTACAGGCATGAACCACTGCGCCCATCCAAGAACCTGTTTTTCACTGGGCACACGGGCACACACCTGTAATGGCAACACTTTGAGAGGCCGAGGTGGGAGGATGGCTTGAGGCCAGGAGGTTGAGGCTGCCGTGACCTGCGATGACACCACCTCACTCCAGCATGGGTGGCACAGCAAGACCTTTTCAAACAAGAGAAAAAAACCTTGTTTTCGCTGCAGCTGAGCTCCATGACCAAACACAAACTTCCCCTCCAGAGGGTCCAAGAGAAACTGGGCTGCAGGAGGTGCTTGGGGCCTCTTAGGGAATGGTCGGTGACCACCCAGCTCAGGCACTCAGCCCCAGCGGCATAAGCGGAGAGAGGCTGAGAGGATCCTTTCAGTGACGGGGGCTACAAGCCCTACCATAAGCCACTGCTGGCTCTGTGAGCCCACACCCCAGAAATCTCTCACTTAGCTGTTAGCACTAAGCCACTCTTCACTTTTTCCCACTCTGAATCCCTCGAGAACACCCTCCGTTCTCAGGCTCACACCAACCTGCCAGCTGCGTTCTGGACTTGAACACACAACTCCGCCCTCCGTCTCCACCTGGAAATCTCATCAGCGCCTCACATTTACACCCCTGAAAATCAGGTCCTGGCCACCCACCTTCTTGCTCCACCCGATTCCTGCCGTGTCTCAGCCAGAGGCCTTGCAGTCTCCCGCAACTCTCAAACCCAGCCGTGTCATGGAGCATACTGACTGTGTTCTGTGTGAGAAAGAAGTTCCTTGGACACGCTGCAGTTTTATTCATCTAAAGGCCAAGTGTTGGCAGAGCTGGTTCCTTCTGAACCCTAGGAGGGAGATTCTGCTTTCACGCTTTTCCGGATTCTAGAACCCATAGTCCTCGCTCTGCGCCCCTTCCTCCATCTTCAAAGGCCGTCCTGCCAATCTCTGCGTCCATTGTCACATCAGCCCTCCTGACCCTGACTCTCCTGCTGCCACTTAAAAGCACCCTTGTGATTACATCATACCCACCCAGATAATGTAGGGTCATATTCTCCTTGAAATACTTATCATCGGTTTCTCGCTCGTGTAATTCAAAAGATTAGAGAGAAGATGATTTGAAATACTCTCAGGTTTGTAGAGAAAAACTACTTCCATATAAAAAATTGCATGTATTTTGATGCAGCCCTTATTAAGAACTATCTAAGCGGGTCCATTAAAAATAAAGTTTCTTAGCCGGGCGCAGTGGCTCACGCCTGTAATCCCAGCACTTTGGGAGGCCGAGGCAGGCGGGTCACCTGAGGTCAGGAGTTCAAGCCAGCATGGCCAACATGCTGAAACCCATCTCTACCAAAAACACAAAAACTAGATGGGTGTGGCGGTGTCCACCGGTAGTCTGAGCTACTTGGGAGGCTGAGGTGGGATAATTGTTTGAACCCAGGATGTGGAAGTTCCAGTGAGCTGAGATCACATCACGTACTCCAGCCTGGGTGACAGAGTGAGACTGTACCTCAAATAAAATAAATAAAATTTCTCATTCATATTACAGAATAATTGAATTCATTAATGCCCTGCCCTGTTACAAAACTCATTTGTGAAACACTAATTGTAATTGTGAAAAAATGGCAATTGTTAGTGATGGTCAATAACATCATCATCCACACAAAACTGTCAGTCAATTAAATCTCTTTTCTTCATAAATTAAAAAAAAAGAAAAAAATGGCAATTGATAGTAATTTTAAATTCTAAAAATAGGGCACCCATATTCTGCAGTAAGAGAATGAGCTATAACATTTTGTAATAAGGTGTAGAAAACATTCTCTGACTTATAGTGGTTGGTGAGAAGAAAGTTTCCAGCACAGTAGATGGACCCTAAGAGACTTTGTTGAAATAATAAGACAAAAAGATACACAGAGCAACGAAGGAAGACAGAGAGAGACAGAAATGAGAGATACAGAGTGGAAGAGGGCAACGTGTAGGGTCATCAGGGATTGACCTTCTGTTTTGTTTATTCTGACATAAAGGCAGTGGTGAGACATCAGTGTATTTAGAGTCGACACAATCACTACAGAACACAGACGGGCACGCAGGGGAAGAGGAGAAAGACAGGCCGGCGGCTTGTCCGTGACGCTGCTCAGTTCCTCAGAACATAGCACCTTTGCCCAACCTAAGGGAACTTTCACCAGCCACTCCTCTGCCGCAGGCCCCCTTCCTGCCCTGTTTTCACGTGGCTGTTTCTGCTCCTGCAGGTCTTAGCTCATCATAGAGGCCTTTACTACCTCTGTGTCCACAGCAGGAGCCTCTGTTGCTCTCTAGCTTGACATTCCCCTTCCTCTTTTAGGAAATGTCACATGTAAGTGAGTTTGCCATCTGCCTTCTCCCCATAGGGTTACTGGTGTGAGGAAGCCAGCCTGTTCTGCCTTGCCTCGCCCATGATTCCAACACCGAGTTCAGACTTGTCACTTAGGATAAGTTCCATGGAACCAACCATGGATGAGTGGATGGATGGATGGATGGATGGATGGATGGATGGATGGATGGATGGCTGAGTGAGTGGGTGGATGGAAGAGTGAAAAGATAGATGGATGCATGGATGGGTGGATAGGTAGGTTGATGGATGTGTGGGTGGGTGGATGGTTGGGTGAGTGGACAGATACATAGGTAGGTGGGTGGCTACATGCATGAATGAGTAGATGGATAGATGGGTGAGTGGATGGATGGATGGATGGATGGATGTGTGGATAAATGGATGGATGTGTGGGTGGGTAGAAGGATGGATGCATGTATGGATGGATGGGTGTATGGGTGAGTGTATGGATGTATGAATATGTGGGTGGGTGGATGGATGGGTGTGTGGGTTGGTGGGTCAATGGAAGGATAGAAAGATGACTGGATGGATGGATGGATGGGTAGGTGAAGGGATGGACATTTTAGAGTGGGTAGTTAGGCAGGCATGGCATCAGTCAGGTGCTTGTTAAACTGCCTTTCTAAAATAACAACTGGTCTTAGCCAGTGCTAAGAAAAGGCAGTCTCCCAATAGATAGAAAACACCTAAAACTGATAACAGCTTCCCGATAAGATCTCAGGAGTTGGGTGAGTGGGCTCGAGCACGTGCACTAAGAGGCAAAATGGCAGAGTTTAACTGGTACGTGACCTTCCTCTGGAAACACTCTACTGGTAAGAGAAAAACACCTCAAAAGAGCACGTGCACAACTTCAGTAAACCCACTGTGTATGCAGCCTTTCCCGAGTGCTGGCAGGCCACTGTGCATGCAGACAGCCTACCCCAAGGGAAGAATCGAGGGAGAAGAAATACAAACCCCAGAGCCATGCCAACGTATAAAACCCCAATCAAGGGCCAGAGCACTTAGATCCCTCAAGTCACCAACTTAGCCCTCTTCCAAGTGTACTTTACTTCCTTTCATTCCCACTCTAAAACTTTTTAATAAACATTTACTCCTGCTCGAAAACTTGCCTGGGTCTCTCACTCTGCCGTATGCCCTTGGCCAAATTCTTTCCTCCAAGGAGGCAAGGAGGCAAGAATCAAGTTGCTGCAGACCTGTATGGATTTGCTGCGGCTAATGGATGGGTGGATGGGTGGACAGAGGCATGAATTAGTGGATGGATGGATGGATGTGAGGGCGGGTGGCTGGATGGAGGATGGCTGGCTGGGTGGATGGATGCATGGATGAGCAGATGGGTGTACGTGTGGGTGGATGGATGGATAGGAAACCCCTTTAATTGATTCCAGGACTCAGTGTGTGCCTCAACATCATGATGGCATCATCACATTGGTCCCTGTGTGAAGCAGTGAGGAGGAGGGTGTACCAGGGGAGTAGCAATGACTTTTCTCCAGAATCAACCTCTCCTGCTCCACAGCCTGTGCTGTGAGGGCCAAGCTGGAGAAGGTGGGGTCGACTACGCGTAAATGTTGTTGTGTCCAAGGGCTTGTCGACACTAATGTAGAAATGACCCTGCATCCCCACTGTAGATGGAACTGTTTGGATCCCAAAGCAGAAAGCCTCTTCTGTTGCCGATGTTGAAGTTTCCATCTTCTTCTGCTTGGATGGAAGCTCATGCATCCCTCGGGCAGCAGGGGGCAGGTTCCTGTCCTCACATGCACTGGGTCCCGCCCTCACATGCTTTGGACAGAAGTGTGAGACATGCAAGATGGCTGCAGGAAGTCCACGTGGCGGGGGGGCCTGCGACTTCTCCAGCAAGAAGGCGAGTCTGCTCATTGACTGTCACCACATGCAGCAAATTAAGTGTCCCATTTTTAATAACGTGTCATTGTTTCACAGAGTATTCTTTTAAAGTGTATAAGTTGACTGCAGTTATTACTTTTACTTCTGTTACTAATTTACTCATAATTGGGCACAGTTTATGTTTAAGAAAAGTCTTAATAATTTTTTTCTCCTTAAGGTAAACTGTAGTCAGATAATGTTCTTATCAATTATCTCCAGCTCTTGTCAGAAAAATAAATGTGTGTGTGTGTGTGTGTGTGTGTGTGTCCTGGCCTTTCCAATGATGAATTGAGATGTGCATTGAGAAGGCGTTTGCTTTGTTTGACGTTAAGGAAGTACCAGAAGACGCTCTCCAGGGACCCTGGGAAAGACATCAGCTGCACCCAAGGCTATGCCAGGCCGGGAACAGGGAGGCGGCACCACCTGCTGGGCAGGGAAAGTGCCCTCCGAGTCCCTGCCACTTCTCTGCAGAGGCACAAGGAGCTGCCCTTTCTTTGGGGCTGAGATTGCTCCCCTATATGTCACATTAGGGTTGAGTGTCTGAGGCTTTACCTAGACTAAACTCCCTCATCACTCCCTGCAAAGGGAAGAAAACAATGCCAGCATTCCCTGAGGGTCTCTTCCCCTGGACAGTTTTGACTCCCTTCAACAGCTTCCACCTTCCAGCCCTCACTCCGTGTCCTTCTTTTCTCCCTAAAGTGGTGCCGTCTGATTCCACTGTGTCGGGGATAACGAGGACATGAGGGGAGAGAAGTTTCTTCCTGAGCCGCAGCACTGGCTGCCTGCAGACTCCTGAAGACACAAGACACATTCCCATCCCAGAGACGCGGTGAAATGCAACCTCCAGCTAGAGAGGGCCAGTTACGTTTTCTTGCTCTGTCCTGGGGAGGCCACTGGGAAGGTCAGGCCCATTGCTGAGGAGAGCATGAGATCTCTGTGCATCGTCTCTGCCTGATGGCTGTGCCTGCACGAGAGTCTCAGAGATTTCAGAACTGGGGCTGCAGGCTGTGGTGCCTGTTTGTGACTCATCTCTTGCTTCTTGTCCCTGAGTGTCCTGCACCAGGTGCGGCCACTAGACTCATGCCCAGGGCTGGCCAGGTCCTCACAGACTTCCGGGCCTGGACCCAGCCACACTCTGGGAAGGCGCTGCAGTGGATGGGGCAGCTCAGCTCCAGGGGCAGCACACGCTTCAGCCCGCCCTTCCAGGCCAGCTCTCCGCCTGCAAAGACACATCCAAGGCCCAGTTATCCCCAAAGCTGAGCTCCGTGATGGCCAAGGGCACGGCCACATATTCCCGTGGGAGACACAGAATGGGGACCTCAGTGTGAGCCACACGAACCTCCCTGCAGGGAAGGACCACCAGGTGGCGCTCAGAAGCAGGTGGGGTGGGGAGTGGGGGCAGATGCCTCCGGGGGAGTCAGGTCTTTGGTTGTCTTTTCCCTGAGCAAACGGCCTCTCACTACACTTCCCATCTTCAGAGTTTTGTTTTTAATCATCACCCTGGAGAGAGTCATTCCCTGCCTCTCGCTAAGTTAAATATTGAGGAGTGCCTAATACTTCCTTGGGCGTGTGCTTGCAGAAACATTGCAGTTATAAGGAGAACCGTGAGAAATTCCCTGCTCACCGGGGGCCGGGGACAGGGTGGGGGGTGGTGCTGTTGTGGCCCAGGCAAGAGGCCTCGGCCACAGAAACAAAGGCCCAGGCAGCTCTCAGCCTGCGCCCGCTGAGCAAAACGCAAGGGCTGTAACCTCACGTAAAAAGAAACTCCGTGTAACTGTCCTGCATCTGAGTTTGGGATCAGTTTACACTCTGTCTTTAACAGGTTCTAACATAAAATTTTAAACGCTGGTTCAAGCCGTGGTGGTGTACAATGCGCTTACCCACATTCCTTAAACAAATACAACACTGAGGTGGAAATGTTTTTAAAAAGTAGTTTTCAGGCCAGGCGCAATGGCTCACGCCTGTAATCCCGGCACTTTGGGCCGAGGCGGGCGATCACCTGAGGTCAGGAGTTCAAGACCAGCCTGGCCATCATGGTGAAACCCCATCTTAAAAAAAAAAAAAATACTGAAAATTCGCCGGGGGTGGTGGTGGGCTCCCATAATCCCAGCTGCCCAGGAAGCCGAGACGGGAGAAGTGCTTAAAGCCAGGAGGGGAGGTTGCCGTGAGCTCAGATGGCACCACCGCACACTCCAGACTGGGCAACAGAGTAAAACTCTGTCTCAAAAAAAAGACAAGTAGTTTACCAACATTTGAAAACAAGCATCGCAGGATACTAACCCCTGAGAAAAGAAAAGTGAACTCACGAATCCTGCTATGGCCTGCAAGCCGCGGCCAGGACACAGGGAAAGGCGTAGTGAGCTGAGCAGACAGAGAGCAGAGTTCAAGGCAGCGGCCGTGTGAGGGGAGGAGACTGGGGAGCAGGCTGCTGTGCAGCCAGGGGGTGGCAGCTGGAGGCGTGTGGCGGGCGGGGGGAGCCCCTCAAGTTTGGGGCTGAGAACTGACCTATGCCTGCATGGAAAGAAACTACTCAGTATTGGAGGAAAGTCACCAGAAACCTGTGGACCAAAAACTACGCAGAGCCTACACAAGGAAAGCCGTGTGTGCTGCTACCTGCTAGGTAGAAAGACCTTGAGACCGTGGGCGCGAAGCAGTCTCCTGAAGGCAATCTCCTGAGCAGCTGACCACGGCAATCAAGGACTAAGGCTGCTCCCAACCTACCCTAAGAAATGCGTGAAGTATAACCTAGGGCTCACACCTGTAATCCCAACACTGTGGGAGGCCCAGGCAGGCGGATCACTTGAGATCAGGACTTCGAGACCAGCCTGGCCAACACGGCAAAACCTGTCTCTCCTGAAAATACAAAACCTAGCTAGGCAAGTGGCAGAGGCCTGTGATCACCTCCCACCTGGCCCTCCCCTGACACGTGGGAATTACAATTCCAGATGAGCTGTGGGTGGGGACACAGAGCCAAACCATGTCACATAGGAACCTAGAAGGAGAATACAGCAGGAAAGCTTCTCACCTCAGGAAGACTTTATCAGTCGTAATCCCAGTCTGCAAAACAAAGCTATGTGATTTTACTAAGACAAGGGAACCTTCTCTACAGAATGACTTTCCAGCGGAAAAGCTCCCCACCCCCACCCTGAAATCCATGGGACCATTTCCCATTTGTGTGAAGTCCTCAGGTAGAATTGAGACTTCTGAAGGTCAGAAACCCCTTTGCTCAGGCTGCATGGTCCGAATGAAGCATAAGAATTATTAGCTAATAGACGTGCAGCAGCTTTTGTGTGAAAGACGTCATAAGACATTTAAGGTATTTGCTTATGATTACTAAGCGTCCATTGCATCATTGGAGCACATGTGCTTATATATCCTGAAAAAATTCCAGTAATGGAATTGCTATTTTGATTTGGATTACATTTAAACTATAGATTTTATTTAGGGAAAACTGGCATCTTAATTACACTGAGTTTTCCAGTCCATGATCCAGTATGTGGTGTGTCTCCTCGTGTGTTCGTAGCCTCTGAGAACACTTCACAATTTTCGCTGTAAAGCTCTCACGCATAGTTTTATATTTCTTCTTAGGTATATACTGATTGCTTTTTATGTCTTCACAAGTTTTTCCCTTTCAGAATTAATTTTCTGATTGTTTGGTGCTTATATGTTCAAATGTCCTTGATTTTCTTAGTTTGAACAGTCTCTGTTTTTGTTTGGAGAATTTTTTTGCAGGTTCTTTAAGATTTTCTCTGCCTACAACCATATAATATCTGAACAGGGATAGCTTTGCTTTTTCCTTTCAACTTGAGGTGGGCTTTCTGGGCAATTCCAGGACGTGCGGGTGCTGGGTGAGTGGTGCGAACAGCTGCAAAATGGCTTGGAGAGGACATGGCTCTGTGAACAGCTGAGGTCTGTGACCCTTGAGGACATGACTCCTAGAGGGACTGCGGCCTCTGCTCAGCTGCGACCGTTCCTGTAGCAGCAGCAACAGCAGCCACCATTCTTACCAATTTCCAAAGCCACATCACAGGCCCTGTCAAGAGTGACGGGTGGAGGCTACGCCCTCTCCTGGGAAAGTCGTCATTCCCAAGCCCCACGCTGTGGGCCCTGTAGGACATGCCCCTCTGTCTGTCCAGACCTGTCCCACTTCCTGATCCTGCACCAGAACTCTTCAGAGCCCAGTGCATGAAACTGGCTGCCACAGAAATGAGGGTGGGTTCCTGAGAGGGAGCTGGCCCTGCAGCTGGGAGCCAGGAGTCTGCTCAGTCTCCCTGGCAGCCCTCGGCAGGCCCCGAGGCTACGGTCCACCCCGTGACCATCAGTGTCTCCTTCCTGTGCAAGCCTGGACTTCGCCCTGGGCTCAGAACGGGCTGCAGACCAAGAATGCAGGCGGGAAAATCTTTGTCTATCGGGGCCATAGTCAGACCCTACAGTGAGTCAGGAACAGGCGTGAGAGCTGTGGATGAGGACAGTGGGTCCACCACTGACACGAGGACACAGATTCGCCCCCTGCAGAGGCGCAGCCGCACATGGCTGGGAGGCAGCCACACTCACTGCCCAGCGCTCTCTTCACCAGTGCAGGGTTCCCATGCTCACAGCCCCAGCCAGTCACGAGGAATGCCCTGGGGGCTGCACGCTGAGCCCTCTGCCCTGGCTGTGTGGTGAGCTCCATGCCACCCACCATCCTCCTGAAAGCAGGTAACCTCTCATGCCCTGGAACCACAAACCCCCAAAGCAGCCAGCCTGCAGTGGCCCTCGGATGTGGCGAGAGGTGGCACCCCTGTTCCCGCCACACAGATACAATGTCTGTGGGTGACACATGGGAGCACTGAGGAGTTAGGGTGGAACCCCAGGCCCTGAAAACCACAGGAACTGGGGTGCTACACTTTGGGGCCACGTATGGAGGAAGTGTCACTGGACAGCAACAGGCCCTCCTAGACTCTGTATGTGCCACAGTCACCCGTCATTAGCCCTCACTCTTGCAGATTCATGATTGAGGCATTTAAAAGAAAAAAAAAAGAGCTCCCACTCACCCAACCCCATCCTGCGGCGTTTCCACCCCCCTGGGGGTTTGGGGTGATCTGGCCTTGTCCCTTGTGCTCAGTGGACCTCCCTTTAGAAGCTCAGGGCTCCCTGAACTCGGCTCCATCCTGCCCCACCATACAGAAGCGAGACCCGTCCTCCTTCCACTGCAGGCTTTCCCGGGACCAGGGTGCTGACTTGCTGCCCTGCACTCCCAGAGGGGTGGGGCTGCCTGGGATGGGGTGGGTGTTGAGCCTTCTGCTCTAGGGACCTGGCGCATGGCCCCAGGAGTACAAGGAAGGCGCATCTGTCTTAGGGATGCCTGCTCATGCCTGGGGGTGGGGCTGAGTATCATTGGCCCTCTGGGTTTGTTGCATGAATGAGTGAATGAATGGGCAAATAAATGAAGGGGCTGTAATCCATTAACAAGAGTATGTAGACTCTGGTTGATGTAAGATGCCAAATGCTGGAATTCCAGAGTCATCACACCCAGGGGCCCTGCCTCTGAGCTGCTCTTTGGGTCCAACCTGCTGAAGAAAATGGCTCTGGGGAAACCCAGTCGTAGACCTGAGGGCCCCTGCACTTCAGTGACCCTCTCCTCCCAGGGCCCTTACATCAGCAAGTGACGCACACAGGCAAATGCCAGGGTGTGGCTTCCTGTTTAAACGCAGCCTCCCCAACGCAGAACTGCAGAGCCTGCTGAATTCCGGCTGACCAGGGCAGTCAACAGCACTCCGGACAATGTCTGTCTCCTTCCTCATCTTCCTCTCCGTGCTCCCATGGGGTCAGTGTCAGGAAGGCACAGTGTTCACAGCAGCATTCACAGAGTGAGGGGTGTTTAACTTTGCTGTTTCCTTTCATCTCCAGGTGTCTTGTCACAGGTGCAGCTGCAGGAGTCAGGTCCAGGACTGGTGAAGCCCTCACAGACCCTCTCACTCACCTGTGCCATCTCTGAGGACAGTGTCTCCAGCAACAGTGCTATTTGGAACTGGATCAGGCAGTCACCAGGGAGAGGCCTTGAGTGGCTGGGAAGGACATACTACAGGTCCAAGTGGTATTATAACTATGCAGCATCTCTGCAAAGTCGAATAACCATCAACGCAGACACATCCAAGAACCAGTTCTCCCTGCAGCTGAACTCTGTGGCCCTCGAGGACACGGCTGTGTATTACTGTGCAAGAGACACAGCCAGGGAAAGTCAGTGTGAGCCCAGACACAAACCTCCCTGCAGGGATGCTCAGGACACCAGAGGGGATTTAGTGCTACTAGCACAGGATCCGTACCAGGAGCAGGTGCAGAGTTAAGCAAAAATGGAACTTCCTGCTGTGCCTTAAATTGTTTTTTTGTTTGTTTGTTTGTTTTTTGCTCAGCAACAGAGATCATAGAAAACTCTTTTTCATATTTTTGAAATCTGTTCTTAGTCTAATGGAGATTCCCTTATATGTGACTTAATGCTTTTCTCTTGCTGTTTTTGGAATTCTTTGTCTTCAACTTTTGACAATTTGACTTTCAACAGTGTGCCTCAAAGACGTTCCATTTTGGGTTCTTTGAGCCTCCTGGATGTGAATGCCCTTGTCTCTCCCAAGACTTGGGAAGTCTTCAGCTATTGTTTCATCAAATGTGTTTTCTACACCATTTCCCTTCTCTTTTGGAATACCCATAATGCAAATATTTGTTCACTTAATTGTGTCCCATAAATCCTGGGGGTTTTCTTCATTCTTTCTTACTCTTTCGTTTTTCTTTTTATTCATCTGCCTGAATTATTTCAAAAGTTCTATCTTCAACTTTAGAAACTCTTTTTCTTGGCCTAGTCTAATCTTGGAGGTCTCAGTTGTACTTTTAATTTCATTCATTGAATTCTTCAACTCTAGAATTTCTGTTGGTTCCTTTCTTTTCTCACTCTCCAAACACTGATTCTTTATTTATGGAGCCTAGGATTCTTTTTTTGATACATATCTCTTTGTTAAATTCCTCATTCAAATCATAAATTGTTTTCCCGATTTCACTGAATTTTCTATCTGTACACAATTGTATCTCCCTGAGTTTCTTTAAGATTATCATTTTGAATTCTTTTTCTGACATTCCGTATATTTCCTTATGATTGGGGTCTGCTACTGGAGAATTACTGTTGTCTTTTTCAGGTGTCATGTTTCCTTGACTTTTCATGTTTGATGTGTTTCCACACTGATTTCTACACATCTGGTGGACCAGTCATCTCTTATGATTTAATGAAGTAGGTTTTGTAGGAAAAGACTTACCAGTATAGATGGGTCTTAGGGTGTCAGTCTGGTGGTGTGTGTTAGCTTTAGTTCTAGGTTGATCCAGTAGTGTAGTTTCTTCAGCTGCAGTCCACATTTGCAAGGGTCTCAGTGGCCTAGGCTGAGAGGTTTGTGGCAGTGGTAGCGCAACTTTGCTAGAAGTGAACTCACCAGGCTGTTTCTGAGGTCAGAGGCACATGCATCCACATGGTGGATTGACCAACTTGGTGCCAGGCTCACTGGGGTTGGGGACATGAGGCTGTTTCTCAGACCCAGGACACAGCCACATGGCTTCCTCAGCTGGCCTGGATTTGGGTCCACTGGGGGCTGAGGGGGCACAGGGTTGTTTCTCAGATCTGGGTCATGGGTGCACAGCTGCTTGTTGGCCTGTAGAAATGTCTGCCAGGGGTGACCAATTAGGCTGTTTCTCAGGCCTAATTGCAGGTGCAACGTGGGCAGGTCAACAGCATATCTGTGGGAATTGGAGTGGGTGCCCCAGGGCTGTTTCTCAGGCCCCAAGTGTGGGCACATATCCACTCTGCCAGCCTGGAGTTAGTGTCAGGTGCTCAGTGGTCAGGGGCCTCTCTTGCTCAGGGGAGGGCACTCATCAGCTTGGCCAAATCAGTGATGGTTCACCCTGGGCATGACTGGCAGGCTCTTCCTCCAGCTGGTTGTGCAGCAGCAGGGGTTGGGTTTTTTGCTGTGCAGGGCCAAAGTCACTGCCAATCCTCAGCCTAGGCTCTGAATTGCCAGGGTTGTGGCATTCAGCCACTCACATATGAACATCATGGAGATGGAGCCCCAGTGCTGGAGAGGGGCAGTGGCTACCGGCCTCAGGGCAGGATGCACTCCAGAGGTGGCTCTGGTCTCAAGGTGGCGCTGGGTTGCAGCAGCTTAGCTCGCATGCGTGAATGGGGGCGGGGAGTACTCCTGATCTGGGATCATTCCTGGCAACTCCCTAACTTAGCTGAGGGCTTGCAAAGACTGGAATTCTCCTGTTGTAAGGGCTGTAGATGTTTGCAGTGGCAGTGGGTGCTGGTGGGAAATCTGCTTACCTTTTCCCTACATGGGAAGTCCCTCCTGTGTCCAGGCCAATCCAATCGGGGGGAAGACAAGGCTACGAAGACCAGGTGCCTCCATGCTGAGCGTCTGATCACCACAGGTGCATTCCCACTCCTCTGCAACACTCCGTCTGATCAGTCGGGATTACCGGCTGATAAAGAATCACTCCCTTCTATATTCTAGTCAAACCTGCGCTGTTTCTTCTTTGCCTTGGTCCTTTCTTGTGCGGAGGGTAGGGGAGAACACCAGGCTTCTCTAGTCATCCATCTTGCTGATGTCATTCTCCATCCATGCATGGGTTTTCAAGAAGTAGTGAATACTGAGATTTCAGGAGAGGATACCTCCATAGAAATCCTGCAACTGAAAACCTCCTTAAATGGGCTGATTATCATTACAATTGGAGGAAAACTGCCAATGATCTCAAATTTAGAAGCCTAAGACTCTATAAACAAAGATTCACAATATGTTTTCTGTAGGCCAAAATAATAGAGAGCACGCCTACACTATATCTACTTAAGAGTTATTCTGCTTTTATTTAATGTTAGTCTTAGTTAAGATTTTTAGTTTATAGAAGTTGTTTGTGCATTGTATTAGCTAAACGAAGAGTGCAGCTTGTACTTTGTAAAACAATGCCAGGTTGGTGAGAAAGCTTGTAAAGTGCTGATCACAGCCCTGGAACGTTTGGGCATCAAAGACAGGAACACCTGGTCCATTGCTCAACCTCCTGCTGCTTGAACCTCAATAAGGGTCTCGTGGCCTGGAGGAGGGGGCCTGCTCACAGGCGCGTAAAGGGTTTCTGTCTCCTGCCTGGAGGGGGGGACCTGCTCACAGGCTCGTAAAGGGTCTTGCCGGAGGCCTCTGGGCTGGTTGAGATGAGAGTGGCATTCTCTGGTCACTCACCTGTTTCATAGGTGACTGGGCTCAGGAGATAGTCTCTCCTTTGAGGTACATCACATGGTCAGAACTTGCTGGCTCTTACCCATTCCCACACTCCTGCAGCTGCGCCTCAATGATTATCTACTGTTTATGCAATACTAGCTTAGTTTTTTGGAGTAACCACATACCCCCTACTAAATACAGGTGATGTAAACTGTTCCATTATACTGTTCCATTGCACTCACCCCATGATTGACCGACCTCAAGTGATATGATCAAACTCTGTGTGTACTGCAATAAATATGTGTGGAGCTGAGAGCTCTGGGTCTTCACAGTCCTCATCTTGTGAAGAACCCCTGATTCTATGCTAATGATTTCTATTTCTGTGTCTGTGTCTTTTTTTCCTTAATTCCCTCGTCGCCCCTGGGGCTTAGAACACCCACAGGTTGTGCTGTGGCTAGTCCGAAACAGTTTTCTAATCACTTTTCCCCAAAATAATCCTCTTCCAACATGGAAATTTTTCCAGGATATATAAGTACATGTGTTCCAATGGTACAATGAATCCTTAGTAATCATAATCAAATACTTTAAATGTCTTATAACATCTTTCACACAAAAGCTGTTGCATGTCTATTAGCTAATAACGTCTCGTCCAGACCATGCGGCCTGAGCAAAGGGATTTCTGACCTTCAGAAGTCTCAATAGTAACCGAGGACTTCACACAAATGGGAAATGGTCCCGTGGATTTCATGGTGAGGGTGGGGAAAGTCATTCTATAGAGAAAATTCCATTATCTTAGTGAAATCACATTGTTTTATTTTGCAGATTCAGATTACCGACTGACAAAGGATTACTCATGTGGGCAGTTTTCCTACTTTAGTCTTCTTTTAGATTCCTGCGTGACATGGTTTGGCTCTGTGTCCCCATCCACAGCTCATCTGGAATTGTAATTCCCATGTGTTGAGGGAGGATCAAGGTGGGAGTGATTGGATCAGGAGGTGGTTTCTCCCATGCGGTTCTCATGATAGTGAAGGAGTTATCATGGGATCTGACGGTTTAAAGTGCCAAGGTCCCCTGTACTCTCTCACCTGCTGCCATGTAAGATGTGCCAGCCTCCCCTTCACCTTCTGCCATGATTGTAAGTTTCCTGAGGCCTCCCCGGTCGTTTGGGACAGTGAGTCACTCAAGCATCCTTTTTTTAATGAATTTCCCCATCTCAAGTAGTGTCTTTACAACAGTGTGAAAAAAAACTAACACACTATGGCTTCAAATCAGTAATTTAAAATTTGTTAGCTTTGCAATAAAACTTAAGATCCTTTGACATTTATTTGTTAAGGGATATTTTAAATTGGCAGTTTCATTCATGTTTTTGTTTATTCTTATTTTCAGGGTGTTTAAGGACTTTGCTTTGAATATGGTGGTTTCTTACACTCCACACTGTTGGTAACGAGGGACCAGGTTGGGAGGCATTGGATTGGGTGATGGTCAGGAAGGGCAGAGTGATTTGAGTAGGGGCTGAGTGTATCATAGCTCATCAGTTTGGAATTTATAAATGACCATGGCTGATTTAAGGAGTTTTCTGCCAGACACCTATGCTGCCATGAGATGAGAACCCAGCCATGTAGGGGAGTCTGTTCGTTCTGCTCAATGTTGCATGTGGCACATGCTATTGGATAACGTAGAGTTGAATGGCTATCATTTTATTATGATGATTTATAGACTTCCTACAATAAACTTATCACCTTTATACACAGACACAAATATATATACATTTCCCTCCCCTATGTCATTTTGAGCCCCTCTCTCTAAACCATCCTCCCCTTCTGTGACCCCACTGTCCTTGCATTTGGCTATAATCTGGCAAGTCCCTGCTTAGACAAGCACTCACCAGACCACTCTGTTCAGCCTCCCCTTCAGCGCCCGCCTCGTCCACCTGCTTGAATACATGTTGTGTGGTCACACACGTGAACTGAACTCATCTATTCCATGCCCTGCCCAGGTGACAGCACTGAACAGCAAGAGAGAAATGATGTGTTAACTATCAGGGATGTCAATTCAAATTCTAGATTCTTTCTCAAATATTTTTCAATATTCAAGAATCGTTGATTGTGAATTCTATACCCAATGAAACTATCCTTCAAGAATGAAGAGAAAATGGATATGTTCTCAAGTAAACAAAAACTAAAAGAATATTTGCTATCAGATGTATTCTTAAAGACTGGTTAAAGGAAGTTCTTGAAAAGCAAGGAAATTGAATTGATCTTATATCCTCCACATGTGCTAAATTTCCTCTCAATTTTAGCAGCACTTTTTAGATTCCGTAGGATTTTCCATACAAATGGTCATGTGGTCTATATATAGAGACAGATTTTCTTCTTTTCCAATGAGGATAAATTTATTTTTTTATTTCTCTATTACACACGGTAGAACCTCTAGGACAATGTTAAACCGAAATGGTGAAAACAGACATTCTTTTTCCTGAGCTTGGAGTTTGGTCTTTTACTATGGTGTCAGATGTTAGCTGTAGGGTTTTTATAAATGCCCTTTATCATACTGAGGAAGTTTGCTCCTATACGTACTTTTCTGACAGTTTTTTAATCAGACACTCATGCTAAAATTCATTAAATGCTTTCTGTCTACTAAGATGATTACACATCTTAACATATGAATTAATTACATTAATAACATATGAATTAATTACATTCATTTATTTTTTAATATCAAACCAATTTTGCATTCTTATGACAAACCCCATTGGGTCATCATGTGCTGTTATTGCTACATATTGTTGGATTCAATTTTCTCAAAATTTGTTAAGAATTGTCACATCTTTG
>CAUYQU010039890.1:0-41621 GCA_963574635.1 Cheracebus regulus | reverse complement strand
GGCTCCTCCACTGGGAATGTCCTGGTCCGTGGGCAGTGAAAATTTATCGGTAAGTGTGGCGTCCACTGGCTCTTTGCGCTTTTACTGGGAGCTGCAATCCTGAGCTGCTAGTGATCGGCCATCTTGGATCTCTCTTCCTGGTTTCTTAAGTGTCCTTCCAAAATACTGTTTACATTAATATGCATATATGTGATTATGTTTTCCCCCACATACTGTAGCAGACTGGACATGTAACTCTGCATCTTACTAGTGTAACTTAATATCTATTTCCATATCAGTATGTATAGAGCTACTTCATCCTTTTTAACAGCCGTTATATGGATGTACCACACTGAGTTACCTAGTCTGCTGCTAATGGGCATTTAGGTTGTCTTCCAGTCTTTTGATGGATATGTTATTGTAAAAATCATGTGCTAGATGTTGCCAAACAGGCCTTCGTTCAGGTTGTACTGATACACACTGGTGGGCTATTTTTGGCCATCCTTTTCAGTTCTTCCCTTATTTCATGACTTAACTCCTATCTGCATACTATGGAAGAATCTTACAAAACAAAGATTTATCTCTGAAGCCCTCTCCCAACATATGTTCTGCATCTAAGAGGAAGTGTTTTTTGTTTGTTTGTTTCTTTCACGTTTTTGTTTCTTTCAGGGCCTTTTGATTTGCTTTTTTTTTCCCTCCAAAATCATCTTGTTCTTAAGCTATTAGAGCTGTGATGAAACCTAATACTCTACCCAGGGAAAATAAATAGCTACCTCTCCAACCCCCTCCAAAGAACAAGCTCCCCAAGTTGAGTTTGATGTCTTGGTATTGCAAGTATTGGGCCTACTTTCTAAGGCAATTATTTTATCTATACTGTAGGAATTATTTCTTTTGGTCTTTCCTGCAGAATGTAAGCTCCTTAAAGGCAGAGACAATATCTTAGTCATTATTTCTTTCAAATATCTCTTTAAAATTCATTTAATTTTTAATTTTCTTAAATGGAAACTTAATTGTGCATATTTATGGGGTACATAACGATGTTTCAATATAAATAATGTATAGTGAGGAGATAAGGGTAATTAAATATTTTTAAATATGAGTTTCAACTCTTCTAGTCCTTGTGTACCATATCCTGGGAGCCCGACCCCATCTATCACCTCTCTCACTTCTCTCTCTTCCAGGTGAGGCTTCATCATGAAAACAGAGGACACTGGGTGCGAGGTCCCCTCAACTTTCATGCTATCTACTTGCTTTCACATTTGCCAGCATCCGCCTTTCTTCAATCTTAATGGCACTGGCTTTCCTCTTCCATAAGCTCATCCCTTCGCCAGAATCCCATCCCTTTCTACCTCCTCCTGAGTCTTTAAGGAGTCATCCTCCTGTGTACTGTGTCTTCAGATGGGCATGTGCACACTCTCTGCCTTATAGATACTTGCTTAAACTTCTCATTATTTAAAACAAAAACAGCTGGAACAAAACCTTTTCACTTCCTGACTCCCTCCAGTCTTCTAGCCACCACTTTCTTCTCTTCTTTAGAAACAAGTTTTTGAAGGAATCATCTGCCTGTACTGCCTCTTCCTTACCCCTTGTTCACCTTAACCCCACCCCAAGTCATGCCATTGCAAGGACTTGCTGGTTGCCAAGTCCAGCCCATCAGGGGCTGGCCCAAATCACAGTCACTAAGTCTGGGAGTAAGGGTTTAAACCCAGTTACATATAACTGCAGGTACTCAACAAATGCCACTGCTTAATCATATAGCAAAAGCCTAGTCTCGATAAAAAACTGAAGTCTCTTTTGCATGAGATACCAAGAGGCATTTCATGTATGTATCATTTTAGACCCCAATGGGCCCAAAATACATTAGGAGAAAGAAGAAGAACAACAAACTGTTATCTTCCTACTGCTCATTCCCATTACCTAGTGAAGGGAGTTGAGACGCCCATACTTAACTAGTTTTCCTCCTTCTTCTCTGGAAGCTCCTCTTGGGCTTTTTTCCCAGACTCCCTCTCCCTTAAATTTTTATCGTCCTTAGAAACTCATCTTTAAATTATTTCCTTTGTCTCCCTATTCATTCTCCTCAAGTAACTCAAAGGCCCTGTGTTTTGTGACTTGTAAATTTCTGTATGCAGCCCAGCCCTCAGTCCTCTAGTCCCTCTCCCTGCTATACCTCTCCACGGGAAGCCCCACAGGCACTCATGCGTGCCCCAGAGTGAGCCATCAGCATCCTTTTCATTTCCTCTTCCCTCTTTCCTCTTCTGTCCCCTCCATCTAGAATAATAATAATAATAATAATAATAATAATAATGAGACCATCTCTCTGGAGGCTGGAGTGCAGTGGTGCACAGTCATTGCTCACTACAGCCTCAAATCCCTGGGTTCAAGTGATTCTGCTATTTCAGCCTCTGAGTAACAGGTGGATGCCACCACACCCAGCTAATAAATAAAAAAAAATTGAGCTACCTGCCTCGGCCTCCCAAGCAGCTTGGCTTATAGGCACAAGCAAACTAGAGAGCTTCTCTGGAACCTTTGAAGTTATCAGGGAACATTGTCTCACACCTGACCTCGACAGGAAAAAGCATCCTTTTTTTCTGTGGAGCCTGTGGAATTTATCACTTTCTATTTCTCTTAAGTGGGAAAAGCTTCTTGGCATCAATGCTTTTAGCAAGGCATGGACAGATACCGTTGAGTGATGAAGCCACTGAAGAGCCACTCTTAGTGTCACATGGTGCTGGTCTGAGGTCACAGTTCATTGGTGTCCATTGGCTTCTCAAGGCCAACACCTAGTCCCAGGGCTAATTTCTACTACTGTGAGGTATTCTGCCAACTCCCTTCACCAGGTAATGGGAATGAGCAGTAGAAAGATAACAGTTTGTTCTTTTTCTTCTTTCTCCTAATGTATTTTGGGCCCATTGGGGTCTAAAATGATACATACATGAAATGCTTGTTGGTATCTCATGCAAAAGAGACTTCAGATTTTTATCGAGACTAGGCTTTTGCTATATGATTAAGCAGTGGCATTTGTTGAGTACCTGCAATCATATGTAACTGGGTTTAAACCCTTACTCCCAGACTTAGTGACTGTGATTTGGGCCAGCCCCTGAAGGGTTTAGAGCACTAGGAAGGATTTCTAATTACTGGATGGAACAAGATGATAAATGAGGAATCCAAGTCAATGAGGCAACCTACCTTCAAGGAACTGGTTGAAGATGCAGCAGTCTAGTTTCTGGGGACTTTGGTGCCCAAAATTAGAGAAGGACTAGCAGCAAGAATGCTCAGCTACTAAGATGCAGAGCCATTCACTCTCAGGATCCCTGCTTACCTGCACTGAGAAAAAGGTTGATTCAACTTTAGAAAGCCAAGGCAGGTGGATCACTTGAGGGTAGGAGTTTGAGACCAGCCTGGCTAACGTGGTAAAACCCTGTCTCTACCAAAAGAAAATACAAAAAAAATTAGCTGGTCACGGTGGTGCGTGCCTGTAGTCCCAGCCTCCTACTTAAGAGGTTGAGGTAGGAGAATCACTGGACCAGGAGGTTGCAGTGAGCCAAGATCATGCCACTGCACTTTAGTCTGGGCAACAGAGCAAGACTCCATCACAAAAAATAATAATAATAATAATAAAAAATAAAAACCCTTTAGAGTATTGCTGAACTTCAAGGTTTAGTGATTACATGGGACCTATTAATAAGGATTAGAGAGATATGGTGATCAGTTTGGCTGTGTCCCCACCCAAATTTCATCTTGAATTCCCACATGTTGTAGGAGGGACCCAGTGGAAGGTAATTGAATCATGGGGGCAAGTCTTTCTCATGCTGTTCTCATGATAATGAATAAGTCTCATGAGATCTAGGTTTTAAAAAGAGGAGTTCCCCTGCACAAGCTCCCTCTCTCTTTGCCTGTTGCTGTCCTTGTAAGACATGACTTGCTGCTCCTTGCCTTCTGCCATGATTGTGACGCCTCCCCAGCCATGTGGAACTGTAAGTTTATTAAACCTTTTTCTTTTATAAATTGCCCACTCTCAGGTATGTCTTTATTAGCAGTGTGAGAACAAACTAATGCATATGGGGACAAGGACCCAAACAAATTGTCATATACTGGCTTCTGCTGTTGATGTCTTGATTTTGCATCTACTTTATCTCCTTAGCCGAAGCTGTGTGACTGCTCCCTTTCGTTCTTTTATAGTTTCCAGGTGGGCAAGGTCCGTTTCTTTTTGGCCTGTATTTACTCCTGTGATTTCAGGTCACAGCCACTGCCCTGATGGCTCCCTTCCTCACTACCCTGGCCAGGGTTCAAAAGGCTGTGACCATGGTAAATCTCAGGCCAGGCTCTGCCATAATTATTGACTCAGTACCTCACTGGGGAGCTCGGGGCTGGGTGCCTCATCAGCACCAGTAGTTCCTGCCCATTCCCGTCTCCCTCATCATTTACCATCCTTCCTTTTAGAGATCTCTGAAGGCTTGTCTCCCTACTCTCTCTACTCTTCATCAATTTATTAATAATGAATGATGATAATAAGACTTAACATTTATTGAGCTCTTACTGTGGGCCAGGTCTGTTATCTCATTTTTAATCTCACAAAACCCCTGTGAATAAGTTCTATTGTAATCTGCTTTTTACAGATGAGGAAACTCAGGGTGACTTAAGAAATTTACCTACAATCTAAAAGCTAAAACCAGTGATACTCAGTTTAAAACTGGATTAGAACCCAGGTTTGTCTATCTCAGAGCTGATATCTTTAGCTACATTCCAGCCTCTCTCCCCCTCTTGAGAGAGTTCAATTTTTCTCACTTTTCCTGGCCTATTTGGCAACTCAATCATTAGTGCACCTGACTGTAGGCTCCTTCAATTCAGTACATCTTTGACTGAATGTGGGAAAAAAAAATTGTGTATCTGTTTCCCTTGCTTCACACTAGAACATTTTCCTATCACCCTAATCTCTCTTTAGGGAGTTAAAATGTGTGTGTGTGTGTGTGTGTGTGTGTGTGTGTGTTTAATAATCTGTTTTGGGAAGCTCTTCAGTGCCTGCTATATTTTGAAAGTTATTTTAGATTAAGATGAGGTTAATCCAGCCTCTGATTAATCTTCTCACTTTCTAGATGAGCAAAGGCTTAGGAAGGGGAAGTAACTTACATAAGGTCAGACAGCAAGTTAATAACAAAGTCAGGGCAAGAGCCCAGGTCTCCTGACACCTGGTCTAGTATTATTCTGATGTCCTAATACATTAAATTTTATTGGTTTCAGGGGAATTATTTTTCATTTATATTACAAAAACTAATTTATTTTTTCACAGAAAAAGTATAGGTACATTTTTAGCTACAAGACCGAGTACAATGAGTTGGAATAACTTAACAGCTGTTATGCTCACCATATCCAAATGAATTGCTGGATCCCATAAAAGTGTTTCTAAACTGCAGAAAAATCCCCCTACAGTCTTACAATTCAAGAATTTTCAGCATGAAATGCCTGATAGAGTACCTGATTTTTTTTTGCCAAGAATAAAGCACAGCAACTCTTTCTTGACTCTGACCTTCTATAGTAGTGTAAGCCTCCTTATGAAATTCATTCCTCAGGGTTGCAGTCTGAAGGACACCCACATTTTCCCTTTGTCATTGTCAATTCTTGTGTGGTAAGGGCAGGATGCTTGAAAGTTGAAGTCATTGACTTGCAAAATGGAAAATTTTAGAGAGCATTTTGTTCTCTAGACCATGTAGCTTATGGCAGTGTTCACACTGAGGTTGCTGTTAATGTTTATGCAGTTCTTACCAAGAAATTAATAGTATCATTTATCCAGCAACTGGATATGACAGAGGACCTCAAAATCTCCAGAAAATGTTTTACCATATATCCAAAGCCCCTTGGGAAATGGAAAGGAATTGAGGACTCCCATTTTTATATACTTCTAGAGACCAAGAAAGACCAAGGCTTTACATTAATAAAGCATAAAAAGACCATGTGCTTTACAATAAAATGCTAACATGTAGGAAGTCTAGGTGAAGGTTATGTGAGAATTCTTTTTACTAATTTTGCAACATTTTAATGCAAGTCTAAAATTATGTCAAAATAAGTAAACTTTTAAAAAGGTTAAGCAGAGAATAACAATGATTAGTCAGAGAAATAAGCAGTAAAATCTTCTTCTCAGTATTGACTTGGTTGCTTTTCAATCTCTGAAGATACAGCAGTCTCTGCTTGCAAATCCACAAGTCACATCGGTGAGGAGACTCAGCTGAGAATTTGGCTAACGTTGCGGGGGTCCTTCCTGTGTCTCCCCAGGCGCAGTGAGCCTGCAGGCCGACCTCACTCGTGGCACACAACTAAGTTTGGGGAGAACCAACCTGATGCCAGCATGATGCAGATATCTCAGGGCATGATTGGCCCTCCTTGGCACCAAAGCTACCATTCCAGGTAAGTGGCCATAGCTGAGACTGAATGGTTTCTTTCTTTCTAATGTCATGTTCCCAGAAAAGAACGTTTTCTTTTGTTTTGAGAACATTTTTTCTTATACTCACACCAAATATTAAATCTCTGTTTACTGCTTTCCTCATCCCCTTACAGTGCCTAACGTGTATATGAGTTATCTTCATATGCCGGGCTAGAGCAACTTAAAGACCAGAATTATTTGAAGCAGTGTATGGCCATTTGAGATATTTATGGGGTCCATCAATTCTCAGACACTTCTCCACTGATAGCATTATATTAGAAAAATGGAGATTTTTCTTCCTTCAGTGCTTAAGTGTGCTTTCTGCTTTAGTCAAAACTATATCCATTTTTATTCATGTGTTTGAACTCCCCACTTCATTTTGCTCTTTCAATTAAGGTAGTTTGTCCACTTTAGCTCCAACGACACAGCTAATGTACTGAGGACTGCTCAGTGTATACATTATCTCATGTAGTGGCTCATAGAATTCTTTAAAACAGAATGGAGTATTAACTCCATTTTGCAGAATAGGAAATTGAAGCCTGAGGCCGGGCACAGTGGCTCATGCCTGTAACCCCAGCAAGGAGGGTGGATCACCAGAGGTCAGGAGTTCAAGACAAGCCTGGCCAACATAGTGAAACCCCATCTCTACTAAAAATACAAAAATTAGCTGGCATGGTGGCATGCGCCTATAATCCCAGCTACATGGGAGACTGAGGCAGGAGAATTGCTTGAACCCAGGAGGCAGAGGTTGCAGTGAACTCAGATCATGCCACTGCACTTCAGCCTGGGTGACAGAGTAAGACTCCATCTCAAAAAAATAAAAAAAGGAAATTTAAGTTTGGAAAGATTAGTTTGTCCAAGCTCAGACAACTGATCCAAGTCAAGATAAATCCAAGTACCCAAGTCAAGACAAATCCAAGCCAGGTTTCAAAGCTGCTGCATGTGATCAGTAGGTTATACTTCCTCTGCTTTTCTAGCCACTGTTTTATGGGTTAAGGTTTGGTCAGGAAGAAGGAGATCCCCTACAAGTGGTTTAGGAGCAAGATTAGAGAAGGAGGGAGCACAGCCTGACTACCATCACACTGTTAGAGAGAGAACTAAGCCAGGACTCCCCTCCACTTCAGACTTGGAACCCATACAAACTGGAATCTATCTTCTGGTCCCAGGGAGTCAGACTCTGTAGCTTATCACTCTTGGGAAATGCTTAGATAGAGCTAATAGTAAGGTCAGGAAAATGAGGGTCACTTAGTCCTTACGTACAAAGGAGATGCAAGTGTTGGTGTGTGTGCCATGTATGTTGGGGGAAGAGGGGAGGCTGGAAGCTTCTGGAAGGACTTATTTAATGAACAGATGGTGGCTATGCATCTGGCAAGGCCAGAACTCAATCACAGCCCTTAATGCTCATGTCTGGTCAAGTCAAGGGCCAAATCCTAGACCTCTCACTGATGAACAGTAGCTCATGGAATTGAACAGGATAAACCTCTCTCCGCATATTAGGGTAGGCTTCGGGCCACAGGAGGAGATAATGTCCTGGTTCCCTCCTGGTTGCAGATGCTCCTCTCCCTTGCCTGTGTCCCTCCCAGTCACCCTGAGAGAAATTATTCTCACCATCTGAACCATCTGTTCTCAGAGAGCAGGTTTCCTAGCAGTGTTCCCTGAACCTTGACAGAGGCAGACTGCTTTTGCTTTACAGGCATGGAGGTGTTGAGGGCCTTTAGAAGGTAAGGTATGCAGAGCCTAACAATGAAGGAAGAATAGCACAGTGGTAAGAGACTGGGCCTTTAAGTCAGACCTAGGTTTAAATCTCCCCTCTTTCCTACAGTGTAAGCTTGAACAAATCATTTAATATTTGATCTTGGCTTTCTTTTCTGTAAAATAACTAGTACCTATGTCATTGGATTGTTGTGAGGAATAGCATATGTGCAATTCTTAGTACATAGTAAGCACTCAATGAATGATGACTGATTATAATAATTAAGCTGAAGACTTCAGGACACCATGAAACCTGGTACTGAACTGGAGGGTGAATGGCCAGCACACACTTATAAATATAGGTGTATATGTATTAACAGAATATCCTCCAACAGTGGGGTCCTTTGAGCATCCTTACTCCTATCCTTCTTATGAAGCCCTAAATCCACAACCATATTGTGACTTAAAAAATGTGCTGGCCCTTCAGCAGAAGTAAGTACTGCAACTAGCACCTAGAATGACTGCTTACAGTAACTATGGTGAGCTTCAGCAGGCCTCAGGGGAATGGGGCCGTCAGAATCAGAAGTACAGTATTTTTAAGGCTGTGCTTCCATACCTCCTCCTTCCTCCTCTGCATCCCAGTCTCCAGAGGGGCTTAGGCAGGTGGATCTGCCTTTGTGCTGTATCTACCATTCTGTCTCCTGATTCAAGCCTCAAAATAGTTCCTCCTGACACAAGGTATGCACAAAAGCACTGCATGGGGACAAAAGGAGAAAGGAAAGTTCAAACAACCCAAAACGTTACAGACATGTACGTTCTCTTCTGCGGCAGCACAAACCACCCTGTGCTCTGTTCATTCCGTGCCTGAGGCTTGCAGCTCTGGCAGAGGGCTTGACCCCCATGCTGAGTTCTGCCTGTGGGGTTTGATCTTGGCAGCTGCGGGTGGAGAGGCGCTCCAGGTGTGTTTCTAAGGAGGACAGTGGCATCTAGTGGTCCAGTGTGCCACATCAGTTGGCTGGTATCTCTAACAGCCTTAGTGTAAGTTCCAGAAACCAATCTCTGTCCTAAATTTATGGATCTGTTTCTTGTTAAGAAGCAAGTGTATGAGGGGGTGAGAGGATGAGGGAAGGATGGGAGTGAGGTGAGGCAGAGAGAGAAAGAGAAGTATGGAGAGACTGAAGATGTGTAATTTAACTGTGAGCTAGGTTGGATTTGGAATTCACTGAAATTGTATATCAACTGCTTTCTCTCAGACCCTTGACACTCTATTTTTGCTGCCCCATGGAAATCTCACCCAATGGTTCTGAAGTACTAAAGTACTTTCTTGAATATTTATGTAGTCTACTCACTGACAAGGGGCTGAAAAGCAGTATCAAATCAGTGATCATTCATTCATCAAATCTGTATGAGGACCTACTGTGTCTCAGATGCTTTCTACGTATTGAGGGTACATGGTGAACAAGACGTAAAAAGCCCCCTACCCCACAATATTTGTTCCCTAAAGTTGTTCCTTGGAATAATAATTCACTAGATACTCTTTAGAAAAAAAGTTTCTGGGATCAAGTAAGTTTAGAAAACATCTATTAATATTATATATTTCTCTTTTAGAACAACACATGAAAAATGACTTGGGAGAACAATAGTTTTTAAAAGACTCAGAAATCTTGTAGTGAATAAAACTGTATAGCTTATTTAGCTCAATATTTTCCAAACATATTTAATTGTTTAAGGAATTGGTGTTCCAGGAGCACACTTCAGGAAATATTTTCATACACTTATTTTGTGTTCTATGTTTTAAATATTTTTAAAACACTTTTTACTTTTTTGAGAGGGGTCTCACTGTGTTGCCCAGGCTGGGGTGCAGTGATGGAGTCAAGGCTCACTATAGCTTTTACCTTCTGGGCTTAGGTGATTCTCCTGCCTCAGCCTCCCAAAGTGCTGGTATTACAGGTGTGAGCTACCATACCTGGTAGATACCTGTGCTTAAAATACTTTTAAACACACAAAATAGAATGATATTATAAGAATACACATATCTACCACAGAATTAAAAAACATTTATGTGAATTTCAGTTCTTTAAATATTATATATACAGATGAAGTCTCTTTCACATAACCAAAGGAATATGATATCATGTCAAATAGTGGTAAGTGCTGTGAAGAAAATAGAGCAGGATAACAGGCACAAAGGAGAGAAGAGATGCTCTTTAGTTAGTCTAGGAGGTCCTCTGAATGAAAGGAGGGAATAAGCCAGGTGAAGAGCATTCTGCGTGATGGGAGCGAGCAGCGAGTAAAAAGACTCTGAGACACTGAAACAGGAATAAATTTCCTGGGTTTGAGTTTCAGCAGGGAGACTATTATGTGGAGGTACAGGGAGCAGGAAGGACAGCGATAGAAAATGAGGCTGGAGAAGTAGCCAGACTATAGTAAGAACTTTGATCCACTCAAGATGCACCCCTCTTGACAGTAAGGCTGTCTTTACGTGAGTTGGAATTGTTGCAGGATTGAAAAACTTTCATTCCAAGTTTTCTTACCTATCGTTAAAAGTGCCATTTTGGAAGCATCAATGGCAAAGGTAATAAAAATGAATATTTCCAGAAAACAGTGGAAGAACTTGTCCTAGAGAGTGATACCAATACCTATATTCCCCACGCAGCTTGGGAATAGTAATTCTGAAGGGACAGAACCCTTTCTGGGAGAGCACCTGACAGAGGCCTCCCATGATCTTTCTACCTTAGGTTTGCTACAGGAAGGAACCCACTATACCCTTGTACTGGTCTGGTTAGAGATATGTGTGACAGAGTTTTCATATTTATAGACACCATCTATATTTTAAGATATGTTAGTGACGGCATTTTCCCCACTTAATAGTGTTTCAGTTAACCATCAATTTATTTACTTTGATTTATATGTGTCTTCCTAAGTTAGATTTGAATTATCCTTTCAATGAAAGACTGCTAAAATTCTCAGCAGATGGAAGGAGGATTACCTGATGTTTACTGCTTCACAGAAATTGTGAACGAAATGGCCCTTATGGAGTTCCATTTTCCCTGGAAGTATTAGCTCTAAAAAGGAAGCAGAATGGGTCATACAGGATTATCCACAATGAGGCTGTCTAGTGTTTTTTTTTTTTTTTTTTTTTAGTATGACCTCTTTATTTAGAGGGTAGTGAAGAAATTCAGGGTAGGGGGTAAAATCTTTGACACAGGCCATGCCATTGAGTGCTGGGTCTGGTTTCCCTAATCTGGCTGGCATGGGAGCTATTTCCTTCCTTTCTCCCTTGAATTTATACCTATCCTTTCTAGAGTACGATACGCCACTCAGTAAGCTGACTTTCTCTGCTAGAGAAAAATTACATTCTTGAGGAGAGTTGCTGAAGGTGTAGTCTTCTTTTCCTTAAATTCCAGCACAAGTTTTAACTCCGAATATGGTTCTTCTAGTTTCAGCATACTCTCTCTGGAAATATTCCAGCCATAAAGTATTATCACATACTTGGCCAATAAGACACTACATTTATTTACATGTGATCTAGAAATATAAGAATAAATCATGAATTTTAATAGTGCTGAAATGCCTAGGCATTTAAAAATGGAAAATCTTGAGCAAGAACTCCTAGTGATTTACCCTTTAGAGAACATGGAGTCACAAACATTTGAACCACTTATACCTTCCTGTACATCCTCCGTGTGTGTGTGTGTGTGTGTGTGTGTGTGTGTGTGTGTAGAGACAGAGACTGACTTATTTTTTAGAGCAGTTTTAGTTTCACAGTGAAATTGAACAGAAAGTCCAGAGATTTCTCATATAGTCCCCACCCCCATGCATGCATAGCCTCCTCCATTATCAGCAACCCCCGCAGAGTAGTACATTTGCTACAACTGATAAACCTATGTTGACACATCATAATCACCCAAAGTCCATAGTTTATATTAGGGTTCACTGTTGGTATTGTGCATTTTGTTGGTTTGGAAAAATGTATAATGACTTGTATTCACCATTATAGTATTGTACAGAATAGTTTCACTGCCCTAAAAATCCTCTGTGCTCCACCTATTCCTCCTTGCATCACCCTAAAACCTAAGACCTGGCAACCCCTATCTTTTTTTTTTTTTTTTTTGAGATGGAGTTTCACGCTTTGTTGCCCAGGCTGGAGTGCAGTGGTGTGACCTTGGCTTACTGCAACCTCCACCTCCCGGGTTCGGGTTCAAGCAATTCTCCGATCTCAGCCTCCAAAGTAACTGGGATTACAGGCACCCATCACCACGCCTGGCTAATTTTTGCATTTTTAGTAGAGACAGGATTTCACCATGTTGCCAGGCTGGTCTCAAACTCCTGACTTCAGGTGATCCGCCTGCCTTGGCCTCCCAAAGTGCTGGGATTACAGGCATGAGTCACCGCGCCAGGCCACCACTGATCTTTTTATTGTCTCCATTGTTTTCCTTTTTCCAGAATGTCAGCCATGTAATTGGAATCATATGGTTTGTAGCCTTTTCAGACTGGTTTCTTTCACCTAGTAAAATGCATTTTAGTTTCCTTCATATTTTTACACGGCTTGGCTTGACAGCTCTTTTTTTTTTTTTAAGTAATGAATAATATTCCATTGTGTAGATATACCACAGTTTACTCACCTACTGCAGAACAGCCTTCTTGCTTCCATGTTTTGGCAATTATGAATAAAACTGCTATAAACATCCATGTGTGGGTTTTTATGTGAACATGAGTTTTCATCTCCTTTGGATAAATGCCAAGGAATGGGATCACTGGTTCATACGGTAAGAGTATGTTTAATTTTGGAAGAAAATTTTAAAAGTGGCTGTGCCGTTTTACATTACCACCTGCAATGAATGAGAGTTTCTCTTGTTCCACATCCTAACCAGCATTTGGTGGTGTCAGTGTTCTGGATTTTGGCCATTCTAATAGGAGTGTAGTGGTATCCTGTTTTTTGTGGGGTTTTTTTGTTTGTTTGTTTTTGGGTTTTGCCTATGGCACAGCCCTCAGGAGGTCCTGAGAACATGTTCCCTGGTATCTTATTGTTTTACTTTGTAATTTCCTAGTGACTTATGATGACAGACTTTTCATTTGCATATTTGCCATCTGTATATCTTCTTGGGATGTCTTTGGCCAGTTTTAAAATCAGGTTGCTTTCTTATTGTTGAGTTTTAAGTGGTTTTTAAAAATATATATATTTTGAGTTTATAAGTAATTTTATTTTGAGATAACTTTCTGGGCTGTACAGTGCCATGATTGATAGTCTTTTCCCTCTTCTCCAGACAGGGTCTGAAAACCATCTGCAGGAGCTTGTAAATGAGAAGGTCCTACCCTCCTAAATGTATAAGGAGGCTTTGCTTAGGCTTTTGGAAGTCATCCATAGGTGGTGGAATCCCAGTACCCACGAGCCCCTGTGATTAAGCCTTCTTGTAAAGCTTTTCTCTCCTTCCCTCTTTCCCTTCTCTCTGCCTCTCATGAGCTTTTTCTGACTCTAATTTCTCTTATTCAGCTTTGTGTTTAGCTTTCTCACCACAAACAAATTGTTTCTAGTACAGTTGAGATTCCAGGAAGATTGCCAGGGTATATCCTTCAATTCCATAAAAAGGAAAGATATTAACTAAAAACATACACATGTGCACACAAAGTCTCCTTCACGTGCCTGTTCTCTTACTAAGCTTTTCTCATCTTTCCACAAACAACCACAGTGGACACACAATTTCAGTCTCAATCACTCTTCCACCTCTGTCATTTCTTGGCGCATGCAAAATGTCATTTCCAGCATGCAGCAAATCACATCAAAAATACTGCCTGCGCCCAAAGGCCACGTGGCTTCCTCTGAGCTCCTCGTTCCTCTCCTTGCTAGCCTGGGTGATTAATTGGAGGCACATAGGTTAGAGTGTTGGGCAGTTACTCCTAGCGACGACACACAGGGAGGCTGAGCAAGGCCCAAATATGGCCCTTTTTACCCACCCTTCCAAACACTGAGCGTCTTGCACAAGAGAACATTTATAAGCTGGGTCCTGTGCCTGTAAACCTACTAAATGATAACAGTTTGGCGATGCTGACTGCTTTGTCTCCCTTTCTTCCAGCTCCTCTACAAGTGACCTCTCCAACTATGACCATGCCTATCTAAGGCGGAGCCCTGACCAGTGCAGCTCCCAGGGGAGCATGGAGAGCCTGGAGCCCAGTGGGGCATACCCACCCTGCCATCTTTCCCCTGCCAAGTCCACCGGCAGCATTGACCAGCTCAGCCACTTCCATAACAAGAGAGACTCGGCTTACAGCTCTTTCTCCACCAGTTCTAGCATCCTAGAGTATCCACCCCCTGGCATCTCTGGCCGGGAGCGTTCAGGCTCCATGGACACAACTTCTGCTCGAGGTGGCCTCCTCGAAGGGATGAGGCAGGCAGATATTCGCTATGTGAAGACAGTCTATGACACCCGGAGGGGAGTCTCAGCAGAGTATGAGGTGAACTCTTCAGCCCTGCTGCTTCAAGGTAGGGAGGCCCGAGCCTCAGCAGATGGTCAGGGCTATGATAAATGGTCTAATATTCCTCGGGGCAAGGGAGTGCCACCCCCATCCTGGAGCCAGCAGTGCCCCAGTTCCTTGGAGACTGCCACTGACAACCTTCCTCCTAAAGTGGGTGCACCCCTGCCTCCAGCTCGGAGTGATAGTTATGCAGCATTTCGGCACCGTGAGCGGCCCAGCTCCTGGTCTAGCCTCGATCAGAAACGGCTCTGCCGGCCACAGGCAAACTCTTTAGGCTCCCTGAAGTCTCCATTCATAGAGGAGCAGCTGCATACTGTGCTGGAGAAGAGTCCAGAGAACAGCCCCCCAGTGAAGCCCAAGCATAATTATACCCAGAAGGCCCAACCTGGCCAACCTCTGCTGCCGACCAGCATCTACCCGGTACCTTCCCTGGAGCCACACTTTGCCCAGGTGCCTCAGCCTTCTGTGAGTAGCAACGGGACTCTCTACCCTGCACTGGCCAAGGAGAGTGGATACATAGCCCCTCAGGGAGCGTGCCACAAGATGGCTACCATTGATGAGAATGGGAACCAGAATGGATCTAGCAGGCCTGCGTTTGCCTTCTGCCAGCCTTTAGAACATGACTTGCTGTCTCCGGTAGAGAAGAAACCAGAAGCTACAGCCAAGTATGTCCCCTCCAAAGTCCTTTTTTCTTCAGTGCCTGAAAATGAGGAGGATGCCTCCCTGAAGAGACATCTCACACCTCCCCAAGGCAACAGCCCACATCCCAATGAGAGAAAGAGCACCCACAGCAACAAACCATCTTCTCATCCCCACAGCCTCAAATGCCCTCAGGCCCAGGCCTGGCAAGCGGGTGAAGACAAGAGATCTTCCAGGCTTTCAGAGCCCTGGGAGGGTGATTTCCAGGAAGACCACAATGCCAACCTCTGGAGGAGGCTGGAGAGAGAAGGCCTAGGCCAGAGTCTATCAGGCAACTTTGGCAAGACCAAGTCAGCCTTCTCATCTCTCCAGAACATTCCTGAGAGTCTGAGAAGACACAGCAGCCTGGAGCTAGGCTGGGGAGCCCAGGAGAGTTACCCCGGGGGCAGGCCCACCTGTGCAGTCAACACCAAGGCGGAAGACCCTGGGAGGAAAGCTGCTCCTGACTTCGGGAGCCATCTGGACGGGCACGTTTCCTACCCACGGCCCGAGGGGAGGACCGGTGCCTCGGCCTCTTTCCACAGTGCAGACCCAAGGCCTGAAGAGCCGCCCTCCCCCTTGCACCCTCACACATCCAGTCTCGGCAGGAGGGGGCCTGGCCCAGGCAGCGCCTCGGCTCTTCAAGGCTTTCTGTACGGGAAGCCCCACTGCTCAGTGCTGGAGAAGGTCTCCAAATTCGAGCAGCGAGAGCAAGGGAGCCAGAGACTGAGTGTGGGCAGCCCCGGTTTTGGGCATAACTATAGGCCCCGCAGGACTGTCTCAACTTCCAGTACTTCTGGGAATGACTTCGAGGAGACAAAAGCCCACATGCGGTTCTCTGAGTCAGCGGAAGCCCTAGGCAATGGGGAGCAGCACTTCAAAAACAGGGAGCCGAAGTTGGAGGAGGCCTCCCGACAGCCCTGTGGTCAGCAGCTGCGCGGAGGAGCCGTGGACAGCGGCCGTGGCCCCCAGAGGCCTGACGCTCGCCTCCTCCGCAGCCAGAGCACCTTCCAGCTCTCCAGCGAGCCGGAGAAGGAGGCCGAGTGGCGGGACAGGCCCGGCTCGCCTGAGTCGCCCCTGCTGGATGCCCCCTTCAGCCGCGCCTACCGGAACAGCATCAAGGACGCACAGTCCCGCGTTTTGGGGGCCACTTCCTTTCGGCGCCGGGACCTGGAGCTGGGGGCACCCGCGGCGTCGAGGCCCTGGCGGCCACGACCCTCCTCGGCCCACGTGGGGTTGCGGAGCCCAGAGGCACCGGCCTCTGCCTCCCCTCACACTCCCCGGGAGCGGCACAGCGTGACCCCCGCAGAGGGCGACCTGGCCAGGCCCGCGCCCCCTGCTGCCCGGAGAGGTGCTCGCCGGCGCCTGACCCCCGAACAGAAGAAGCGCTCCTACTCAGAGCCCGAGAAGATGAACGAGGTGGGGGTCGCGGAGGAGGCCGAACCGGCACCCCTGGGCCCCCAGAGGAAGGAGATGCGTTTCCCGGAGAGCAGCATAGCGGACAGGCGCCGCCTTTTCGAGCGCGATGGCAAGGCCTGCTCCACGCTCAGCCTGTCGGGGCCCGAGCTGAAGCAGTTCCAGCAGAGCGCCCTGGCTGACTACATCCAGCGCAAGACGGGCAAGTGGCCCGCCTCCGCCGCCGGCTGTGGCCTCCAGGAACCTGGGCCACTGCGCGAGCGCACCCAGAGCTCATACCTCCAGCCCGGCCCCGCGGCGCCAGAAGGCTCCGGCCTCGCCTCGGCCTCCAGCCTGAGCTCGCTGCGAGAGCCTAGCCTGCAGCCCCGCAGGGAGGCCATGCTCCTGCCGGCCACTGTTGCAGAAAACCTGCAGGTTCCCCGAGATCGCAGCAGTTCTTTCGCCAGTGGCCGCCGCCTCGGGGAACGGCGACGTGGGGACCTCCAGGTCCCAAGGGAGCTGCTCAGTGGAGCAAACAGTGGAACAAGGGGCACCCAGAGGGTGGATGATACCCCCAGGGAGCCACCCTCCTGGGGGGCCAGGGCTGGGAAGTCCATGTCGGCAGAGGACCTGCTGGAACGCTCGGATGTCCTCGCCGTCCCTGTCCACGTGAGGTCCAGGTCATCTCCCGCCACCGCAGACAAGCGTCAGGTACGTGCAAGCAGCAAGTCCTGGCCTCGGACTGTCCCACCTTCCCTGGAAGCTTTAGTGGGGATCCCCAACCCCTCTCCCTCTCAGCCCCTCTCCCAGTTCAAGTTTTCCTTGTAAATACGGAAAGTAGCATTTGTTTTCATGAGTTGAGTTTTTCAGTGTCCCTAACTGACTTCCTTACAAAGATACAGATATATAGATTACCTATATTGTTATATAGATTTATATATAGCTCCATTTTAGGAAGTCACCACCTCTTAATGCAAAAATGCAAGGTTAGGAAGAATTAGGGATTATCTTTTTTGTTTTTTGCTTTTTTTTTTTTTAGTGGATTATAGCCTAGGTCTGAGTATTTTAAAGGTTTTAGCTTTGCACCCTTTCTGTTTCTATTGGACTTTGCATCTACAAAATAGCTAGAATTATTGACATTGATAATCGTTGGTTATTGAATTCCTGGCCCTCAGCTAAGTGTGTGACAGGTCCTGAGCTACGTGTAATCTACATTTATTATTTCATTTAATCCTCACGATAATCCTGTGCAGTAGAGTATATTATACATGTCAGACCCCTGTCTCTCGGACTCCTATCTGAGCTCTTTCTGTACATTATCCTGGTGAGGAGGGAAAATCAGAAACTCAAAATCTCACATAAAAGGATTTTCTAATAAAGGCACTAAACGCTGCGAGGATATAAAATACTTTCTGCTGAAAATTTCAAGCAGTGCTAGGAATTGAAGCTTGAGCATTCTATTAATTAATCTAGGATCCTATTAATTTCCCTAATTCTTAGCCTATCCTCAGGCTTCACTTCCACTGAAGATCGGTGGCCTGCCTCATGCTTCCCTTCCCACCAAAGAAAATAATAGGAATCACATACCTGTTAGCACTGGGGAGGAAGAACTCTGCTCTACTGCCCTCTCAGATTCTGCTGTTTTCCCTTTCAGAGAAGTCAGCCATTCAGCAAGCATCTGTAGAGCATGTGTTGTATGAAAAATGCTGTGTTGCAGCATCGGAGGATACACAAAGGAAAAAATAAGGCTCTTGCCTTTCTGGGGTTCACAATTAAGGAATATGACCTTATATATAAATAACTCTAATATGACTAGTGAATGCTTTGGGAATGGTGATCAATAATATGTTACGGAGAGGAAAGTGATTAATTCTGAGGTGATCTGAGTAGCAACTGCTTCTCCAAGGGAAATGGGATTTGGGGCCAGGATGTAAAAGATGGGCATGATGACAAGAGATGAGAGGAGAGGGGATGCATTGATTGAAACCAGTTCAGACAAAGAAAGATTCAGCAGTTACTGGCTGAGAAATCAGTTCCTCTGTATATGACAGTTGATCCATCTCTGGCCTGAAATAGTGACTGCAGGAGGCCTCCGTTTTGAACTACTTGTAGCCTGAGATCTTCTCATATATTTGGCAGGTCTGGCCTCTCCTCAGCCAGCTTGAGATCCTCCCTGAAACAAGCAGCCTTCCATTTTCCTCTCCTTTAATTCTTCTTCATTGCAGGACAAATAGATATTAGCAATGGAGCTTAAGTGCACATCAGACTCTTGCCTGTTTCCACCTTCTTTCTGTGAGACCTTGGAAAACTCAACCTGTTAAAAGTGGGTAGGACCTGCAAAGCTACAGAAAGATACCCAAAATTTCTGCCTTAGAGACAGAAATGTATATCTCTTCATGCATAGATATAAAATATAGTAGAGCCTATAAAGAGAAACCCGTGGAGACATCAGATTACTGGTGGGGATTTTTTCCCCAGATGCTAAGTGAGAGATTTCTTTGGTTCTCACAGTATTTTCAGGGACCTTCATGTGTGATGTGTAACATACATACTGTGAGATGTGTGACAAACTTATTTAATTGCTGAGGAAATTGCTCAATGCATGGAACCACAATGTTGGATATAGGCTTGATTCTGTGGGATGCAACTTGTAAGTCTTTTTTAGTGCCCTTTCACAAGCACGCATTCAAGATTATAAAAAATCAAATCAACTTTCCACAAAATGTAAAGATACAAATAGCTAACAGTAATCAAATTTTTGCTGTGTGCCAGTCATTGTACTGTGTTTTTTTAAAGTATAAAATTAGTCTTGGCTGGGTGCAGTGGCTCACACCTGTAATCCCAGCACTTTGGGAGGCCAAGGTGGGTAGATTACTTGAGGCCAGGAGTTTGAGACCAGTGTGGCCAACATGGCAAAACCCCGTCTCTACTAAAAATACAAAAATTAGCCAGGCATGGTGGTGTGCACTGGTAGTCCCAGCTACTTGGGAGGCTAAGGTGTGAGAATTGCTTGAACTCAGGAGGTAGAGGTTGCAGTGAACTGAGATCGTGCCACTGCCCTCCAGCCTGGGCAACAGAGCAAGACTCTGTCTCAAAAAATAAAATTAGTCTTCACATCTGGGCAGAGAGGTAAATGCTATTATTATCTCTAAGTTACAGAAGAATGAACCAAGTCCCAGAGAGGGTACAAAATTTGCCCAAGGTAGAAGGGAGTGAGCTTTTGACCCCATACTGTCTGACTGCAGATTCTTTAAGTCTTGGTTGACTTTAAGATTATACCATGACCTCTCCTTGAATAATAAGAGGCTGAGAATGGGGAAAGAGAGGCAAGAATTAAATGTCCCATATCTGAAAATATCAGCCAATGAATTTATTTCATTTTAACATTTATTGATTACTATTTCAGTCATGTGTCTTATAATGGTCAAGGATGGACCACATATGCGACAGTGGTCCCGTAAGATTATAATACCATACTTTTATTGTACCGTCTCCATGTTTAGATACAAAAATACATATTATTGTGTTGCACCTGTCTACAGTATTCAGTACAGTAACATGCTAAATGGGTTTGTAGCCTACGAGCAATAGGCCTATCCATATAGCCTAGGCATGTAATAGTCTACGTCATCTATTTCTGTAAGCACACTGTATGATGCTTGCACAACGATGCATTTCTCAGAACATATCCCTGTTAAGTGACACATAACTGTACTTTCACATAAGATTTTTCGTAAGGATTTCTAATTATTTTTAGTAGTTACTTGAAACTAATATTCTAAAGTAGGTGAATATTGTTGTCTTCATGTTTTGTCAGCAACTCATTCCTTATGGTGATATTTGAGTGAATCAGAACACATGGAATTCATTTTTCTCAAGCCGTTTAAGTCTGATTGCATCCAGCCCAGCTGCCATTCAACCTATAAAGATTCCATGGCAAGACCTTGGGCTTTCAAGATATCATGGCTTGAATCCTAGTTTCTCCACTTATTTAACTGTGGGCATGATATGTCTTCTCGCTGAGCAGCAGTTCATACCCAACTTCCAATTATTGTAAAGATTAAGTTACCAAAAAAAAAAAAAAGTAAAGTGCCTAATATTCCAGGCATATAATTTGTTGTTGCAGAATACTTAGCAGAGTGTCTGGCACACAGTAAATACCCAGTAGGAGTAGCTGCAATTATGAATAATGTTCAGAGGTTTGTTTCTTCTGCCTGCTACCACCTTTGACCCTTTTCATTGCTTACTAGTTTCTCAGCTACTGGACAAAAACAATGAGGAATGGGGTGAAGAGCAGTTAACCCTTTGAGCAGGGTTAAATGGCAAAATAAATTACTGAAATTAAGTTGGAGATTATATATGGAGATTATATATGGATTTTCTGGTTTTTGCCTGTCTACTGTCATTATAAATAATTCGGAGTTGAATGTATTATCACAAATGGCAACATCATCATCTTCATCATGGACCTGATTACAGGGACCAAACTGTATACTATCAAAAACTGACAACCCTTTCAGGACACTAGTATATATCCTCATTAAAACAGAAACAAAAACTACCCCTGAAAAGTCCCCAGGGTTATTGATCTTGCATGTGAGTCAAATTTTTCCCAGAATGTATTGAAACCCGATTACAATCCAAATTCATATCTTCACTAATTGTAACTAAGAACATTTGAAATTTTTGCACAATGTAATGGCTTATCCTTTTCCTGTCGTCTCTCATATTTCCCTATTGCCATTTGAAAAGTTTGACCCATTGAATTCATTGTCTTCCTTATCATATTTCAAGTTTAGCAGTTGTTTTTAACTCTAGAGATAATTGTTAGACTTCTCTTACTTAGTAAACATCCTTACTAGAGGATGAACCTGGTGAGACAGACTGAAGCTCAAATTCTGACTCTGCCACTTTTTTTTTTTTTTTTTTAAATCCTTGGCTTATCTCCTGCATCAATGCTGTGGGCTTATGTAACAGTACCACCATGTGGCCTGACAGTAGTAGGTTACCAGGAAATAAGTGTTCCTTCTCCTTTGTACCTCCAACCCTTTGGTAAATTTAAACACCTGTTTATTGGTAGTAATGCTGTGCCTTTTTTGTGTTTCAAGGATGTGCTTTTGGGGGAAGACAATGGCTTTGGTTTTGTCAAGGATCCATGTTATTTGGCTGGCCCTGGATCTAGGTATGTATGTGTACTTATGATACCCTCTGCGTATGAATGCTGCTGGTGTAAAACTACTCTTGTTCCTTTCTACAAGAAATTGAAATGTGATGTCTTACAGTGTCACCTGCCTTTTTGATTTGTCTAGGCCATGGAGAACCTTTTACTTTCCATTTATAAATGATTTTCTTTAAGAATGATACTTGTTTAAAATAGGTTTTGAACATGTGCTGTTGAGGACAAGGTTGACTTCTAGCCAGTTTGACAACAGAATAATTAATGGAGGCACTTTTCTCAGGCGTGCCCCATGGTGCTCACAAACAGCCTCCTGTGTGGCTGATCTCTTCCAGCTCTGTGTGCAAAGCATCACATCTGGTGACTACAGTGCTAGGGAAGAATGGGCATTTCATGAACAGCTTCACAGAGGAAGACAAACTGGAAGCACTGGAGGTGAAAAATAAAGCTCAAAATCATAATTTTATACATGTGGGGATAGAAAGCAGAGGAAAGTCTTTTTTTTTTTTAATGCCATGAAAATCATATATCCTAGGTAGAAAATACAATGAAAACCTTTTTTAAAATTTAAAATTTTGAACTGTTCACATGGGACTTAATACGTAGAAATTTCCAGAAAGGGTTTTCTCTGAACCATGTACCTTGTATGTAGTTTTTAATGCAGCATTACCGAGTTATCTACTATAATCTATTATTACTAATGATAAACCTACACCCTACCTACTCCTTTCCATGTTTTTAAGCCATTTCCTTAATTTTTCTTATATTTTATTCAATCATTGTTTCTACATTCGTCTTCTTAATAACTCAACCTAATACTGTCAAGTAGAAGCAGCCAACATGGTCAGAAAGTAGGTATTAATGAGCTGCTTTCCAGCCAATATCAGCCTTCCATGTTATATGCTCTTGTTCCTGTAGCTGTGTTGACAAGGAATAAAGTATTCAAGGTGAGGCTGAGGACTTTGGTTAGTTTGGGTATATTAATTAAAAGCTAGAAACAAGGGAAAACTGTCAATAAACTAGAACACTGCTAAAGAAAATTGGTGTGAAATCAGAGGTGGGACTAAACAACAGAAAATCAAATAACGCTATTTAAAAGTGGGCAAAGGTGAAAAAGAACAAGATCTGTCCTTTGCAGCAACGTGGATGGAGCTGAAGGCCAGTATCCTAAGCAAATGAACACAGGATCAAAAAACCAAATACTGCACGTTCTCATTTACAAGTGGGAGCTAAGCACTGAATACACATGGACACAAAGAAGGGAACGATGGACACTGGTGCCTCTTTGAGGGCGGAGGGTAGGCGGATGGTGAGGATTGAAAAACTACCTATCAGGTACTGTGCCTATTTGGGTGGCAAAATTATCAGTACACTAAATCCTGGCAACATGCAATTTACTCGTGTAACAAACCTGCATATGTACTCCTTGAACCTAAAATAAAAGTTGGAAAGTAAAAAAATAATTGATGGTGACAGGTGAAGGGAGGAGGCTGGTTGGCTCAGTGGCAATATTGACAATCTGAGAAACACAGGTAGCAATTTTATCGGGGGAAGAAACCTTAACAAAATTAGTTCCATGTTAAAAGAAAAAAAAAGCTTTATGAGCTGTAAAAATGCCAAAAGAATAAATATGACAAGCATCACATACCACTGAATAACTGAAATACTTGTCCTGTTCTTTGGCAGTTGACATTAGCATAGGTGCAGCTACATGCATAGTGCTTGCTAAAAAGGCTATTGATAATTTCAGGACATGTAATTCTTAGCTGTCCTGGGGAAAAGCGTAGGCATGGAAAGTGTCACTACAGAAGCAGCCAACAGGGAAATGTGGATGGGGCTTGATCACAGATTGTGCTGTGAATTTTGAATACTAAAAATTCTGCTTGCAGTTTGTTTTTCTGACCATTACAACCAAGAAGACACAAAAAAGTATAACACTCTTTTTTTTTTTCCTAAAGGTTTGCATGATCTTTAACCATAGTCACTCTGTTAATCATAGTAAGAAGATAAGAGTCACATCAATTGTGGACAATAGTGAAATGTCAGAACAATTTGGAAGGTAGAATTTGAAGGAATGTGCCCTCTTTTCTCCATGGATGCTTATTAGGATCAGTCGGGTTTCCTCCACTCTGACATAATTCTCCCTATACATTAATGCTTTTTAAAAAACATTAAATGTTCAAATTTATAGAAAAATAGAGATTTTGCACGGTTCAAATTTTATGAGTTTGATGCATTCATGGGTCACAAAAAGACAATAGTTATCATTATTATATCTTTTTATCTGTTTTCAAACTGTTTTTCATTCTTTTTATCTTCAGTGTGAAAGAAACACTAGAGGACACCAATCCAACTGAATTGAGACATTCACTTGTTAATTTCAAAAATAAAAATGTACTTGTCTATATAACAAAGGGCAAAGGACTTGAATAGACATTTCTCCAAAGATGGTAGACACATGACCAACAAGCATGTGAAAAGATGCTCCATACCAGTAATCATTACAGGACTCAAAACCGCAGTGAGATGTCACCTCACACACATTAGGATGGCTGCTATTAAAAACAACAACAAATGTCGGTGAGGATATGGGGAAACTGGAAATCTTGCACACTGTTAGTGGGAATGTAAAATGGTGCAGCCATATGAAAAACAGCATGGAGGTCTCAGAACATTAAAAATAGAACTACCATATGATCTGGCAATGCCACTTCTGAGTATATGTCCAAAAGAATTGAAAGCAGGGTCTCCAAGTGATACATTGTACATCCATGTTCATAGCAGCAGTATTTACTGTTCACAGTAGCCAAGAGGTGGAAACCACCCAAATGTCTATTCATGACAGATGAATGGATAAACAAATTGTGGTGTAGACATACAATGGAATATTACTCAGCCTTAAAAAGGAAATTCTGCCACATGCTACCACATATTATGCGAAGTGAAATAAGCCAGTCACAAAAAGACATACTGTATAATTTCACTTGTATGAAGTACTTAAAGTGGTCAGATTCATAGAAACACAAAGTAAAAGGGTGATTTCCAGGGGTTAGTAGGAGGGGAAATGGGGAGTCATTGTTTAGTGGGTACATAGTTTTAGGTTTGCAACTTGTCAAAGTTCTGGAGATCTGTTTCACAACAGTGTGAACATATTAACACTACTGAACTTAAAAATGGTTAATATGAAATTTTATGGGTTTTATTTTAACCACAATTTTTAAAAAGGGCTGTTTTTTTAAAACAAAAAAGGGTGAGACTGATTGATCTCAAAATCCATACTTGAATAGTAGGATTCCTGAATATATATCAGCAGACTGTGCGTGAGCTTCTCACACCCTATTATAAAGGGACTTGAACAAAATCTTTTTTTATCCGAAACTTCATTCCTGAAAAACAGAAAATAATCACTATGGAGAAGCATTCTCAACCAAGCTAAGCATTTAGCACTGATACTATCTTCAAAAAGAAAGTGCCGGCCAGGCTTGGTGGCTCACGCTTATAATCCCAGCACTTTGGGAGGCCAAAGTGGGTGGATCACAAGGTCAGGAGTTCAAGACCAGCCTGGCCAACATGGTAAAACCCCATCTCTACTAAAAATACAAAAATCAACTGGGCTTGGTGGCAGGCTCCTGTAATCCCAGCTGTACTTGGGAGGCTGAGGCAGGAGAATTGCTGAAAACATATAAAACTGAAAACATATAAAAGTTTATTGGGCTGGATCTTTAAAGGATAAGTGTATATTATTGTATGTTTTAGTAACGTCTCCCCCTTTAAAAAGGCTCAAGATGTAATAAAATAAAGGCATCTGAATTAATCATTAAAACATCAGATTTCAGCAAACTCCACATCCTCTTAGAGGATGCTGAGTTTAAAAACAGTTTGTATGCTACAGTCTGGAGAGCAGTCAGGCAGAGGAGACGTCACTATTCAACAGACACTTGCTGAAGGGGTACTTGGTGCCAGGTACTGGGGATGCCAGAATGTATGAGACACAAGTGAAGAGTATTCCCAGTGAGTCTCCTTCCTCAGGGTTTCTGATGTGCCCCCTAGGGAAGCCACTAGGAACTGCAGAGTGGCCACACTTCGCTATGGAGAGGTTTCTGCTAAAGAAACCATGTCTGAATGAAAAGGACCGGTCATGGGAAGGGAGGGGTTGCATCTGAGAGAGAGGTAGGCCTTGTATTCTGTCATCTGCATCTGCGTATAATAAAGAAAAAATAAAGGCATGAGAAGAGCTAATTTGGTACTTTGCCATCTTTTCCCCCCACATACTGTATTCTGCTTGCCTGGCACTTGGATGATCTTGTGGCAAGCCCTGTATTATTGCTCTGATGTGGGACTGAGTCACCGCTCCCTCAGAGGAGTCAGATCTGTGAGATGAAACGTGCCATCTGTGCTCCATATTCACTCACATAGCCAGTCAGGGAACTGTGGACAGGGAATTTACAAATCATGGTGGGTTTGCTGGAGATCTTTTTATCCTCACATTAACTCTTGCACGGCAGACAGTGCCGCAGACTCTTTTTTTGTTTTGTTTTGAGGGTTTTTCTCCCTTAGAACACAGTATAATAAAGTTTTGCGAATTGTTGGGTTTTTCCTTGGAGCCTAGAGTACAGTTGTTTAAATCACCATGTATCATATTTGCTTATTGCCAGCGTCTTTCTCCAAAGGTAACTGCTTATTAGCTCCTTAGGTGAGACTGTCCCCTTCTTTTTATTTTTCATCACATGAAATGAAAACACTAGAAGAGTAAGCAAAAGTTGTAAATAAAACCTTCAAATTCAGCAGCCCATGCAAATGCTTTAAAACACACCTCCCCCGTGGAGATCACACTGGGAGAGAAGAAGGCAGCGTTATGTCTCCCCAGAGCTGGGAGTTATTTCCTGAAGTAGTCCTAAATGGGGCTGAAGAAATGTACCACTTGTTTGTTTTCATGTCCTCAAAAGCTGCCTTATGTTGCATGGTGTGTACAGGATGTGGGGGCAGTGAGAAGTTAATAAAAGAAAATGCCTTGTGAACCCAGGCATTCCATGTGACATTTTCCCGAAGGAATTTATGCCTGTCTAGTATTTGTTTAATTTGGGTCTTCCTGTGAGCAGCCAGGGAAGACAGTGCAGCTTCCGGGGAGAAGGAAGGAGATCCTCCTTCCTCTTAAATGTTTTTCTCATCTATGTAAGGTGCCTTGGGCTGCGTGTTTGCCCCTTTCTTCAGAGCTGTAACCCTCTTGTCTGTGTGCCATTCCAGGTCACTCTGTTCAGAAAGAGGCCAAGAAGAGACGCCGTTGCTCTCCCACCATCCCATCCCTCGTTGGGGTGGTTCAGGCTGCAAAGCCATCGGTGATTCCTCCATTCCTAGTGAATGTCCTGGAACCCCGGACCATCAGAGGCAAACCAGCAGGACACCCTGCCCCAGGCCACCACTGGCAGGAATGCAAGGGCAGCTCACAGACACCAGGGCAGCACCCCTGACCCCACTTGGCACCCCTCTGCCTTCAACTGTTCCCTCTGGCTACTGCTCACAGGATGGTCAGACAGGGCGACAGCCTCTCCCACCCTACAACCCTGCCATGACCCACAGAAGCAATGGTCACACCCTGACCCAGCCTCCCGGTCCAAGAGGCTGTGAGGGTGACGACCCAGAGCATGAGGTAGAAGAGGGAATGAGGAAGAGGGTCTCGTTGCCTCAGCAGCCGCCTCCTTCTCAAGTGAGGTGGGCCCACGCAGCCAGAGAGGATAGCCTTCCTGAGGAATCCTCAGCTCCTGAGTTTGCAGACTTCAAGCACTATCAAAAACAGCAGCCTCTTCCAAGTTCATGCAGCACTTCCGACCCAGACACGCCTGGGGCCCCGAGCACTCCAGGAAGGATCTCCCTCCGAATATCTGAGTCCATCCTGTGGGACTCCCCACCACCTCGTGAGGATTGTGACGACGAAGTATTTATGAGGGATCTGCACCCCAAGGCCACATCCAGCCCCACATCTGAAACTCTTCCCCCACCCCCACCTCTTCCACTGAGTCAGGAAACCCCGATGTATAGCATGGATGACTTCCCTCCACCTCCTCCCCACACTGTGTGTGAGGCACAGCTGGACAGCGAGGACCCCGAGGGGCCGCGCCACAGGTGAGTGAGCAGTTGGGGTTGGTTTCCCTCATACGAGAGTGTCATGCTCCGGGTGGCCCAGGTCCTTCTACTGGCCACAGAAGAGCCCTGGCATGCAGATGTTTCTATAAAGCTCTGCTCAGGACACTGTTCATCTGTTTGCCCCAGGAGGAAGTTTGACCAGTGTCATTGGATACGGAGGAGCCAGGGTGGCAGAAATGAAAGCTGGAACCCAAGGGGTACATTTCACTTCTGGGGACAGGATAGTCTCAAGGGGTTCAAGTAAATCCCTCCTCCCTGGCTGAGTTCTGAATCAGTTAGGAAATCAGACAAAAGACGAGGACATATAGAAGACAAAAACATCACTTTTATTAGTGACAGAGCTAGCATTAAAGAATTATGGCTTCAGATTGTAAATAGGTCTCCTAATACCAAACCCCCAAGTTAAACAGGTTTACCTACCTCATCAAAGGTCATGCTAGACACACAAACGCACATAGATATTAATAGATACAGCCTTGAGGTGACCTCACTCTTGAAAGAGACTGGGATGTGAATGTCCATAGGGAGGAATAAAGAGTAGGGCTCAAAGTTTAGGGAAACCTCTTCTTGGAAGCTAGGAGAATGAGAAAGAAGCATTCCCCAACACATAGTCCCTAGAACAAGTGATCTCTCAAAACACCAAAAAAACACACTGCCTGATAGCACCTTTGGAGTGGCTGCCTTTAAACACCACAAGAATGACTTGCTACTACCACCCCCTGTTCACCTAGACCTTTCCGAAATCTCCGGAATCTAACAGTAACATTCACCAGAACTGAATTCCTTTTGGATCCATCTTCCTCAGGAGATGACAACCTCTTGACCAGCTGCTAGGCTCAGGAGAAGGCCCTTTATTTTAGAGTGCTGTGGTTTTCCAGAGAAGGGGTTGAACTCACAAATGCAACTATCTCATCCCACTCCTATGTATCTGTGTGTGTTTGTGTGTCTAGCATGACCCCTGCCTAGGCAGGTAAACATTTTTAATGTGGGGGTTCAGTATCAGGAGACCCACTTAACCATCAGGAGCCATATTCTTTAACATTAGCTCTGTCAGGAAGATGTGGAAAGCTACAGCCCTGACATAGAAAGCTTCTCCCTCAGTCTTCCTCCACCCTCTTATCATCACCCTTCTCATCTCTCTCTCTCTTTTTTTTTAATATCCCTGGCAGCTCCAACAAACTTTCTAAGGTGACAATTGCAAGGGAAAGGCATGTGTCTGGTGCAGCCCATGTGGTAGGTAGCCAGACACTGGCTTCCAGACTCCAAACTTCTATCAAGGGTTCAGAGGCCGAATCCAAACCACCCTCCATCATGAGTGTGCAGCCCCAACTTGCTGGGTCTCTTGGTGGGCAGCCAGCACCCACCGGGACTCAAAGCCTCACCCATGATCCAGTCAATGGAACTCAGGGTTTAGAAAAGAAAGTCAGTTCTGATCCTCAGAAGAGCTCAGAAGACATTAGAACAGAGGCTTTGGCCAAGGAAATTGTCCACCAAGACAAATCTCTGGCAGACATTCTGGATCCAGACTCCAGGCTGAAGACAACGATGGACCTGATGGAAGGTTTGTTTCCCCGAGATGTGAACTTGCTGAAGGAAAACAGTGTAAAGAGGAAGGCCATACAGAGAACTGTCAGCTGCTCAGGATGTGAAGGCAAAAGGTAAGTCCCCGGTGATATCCTCAGAGAGACTTACAATCAAACTCCTTCCACGATGTTAAGTCTAGGACTAGTTGCCTGATGTTTTCCTACTTCCACAGCTCCTGACCCAAGAGTGACATTTTGCATCTCAGTCTTGGGGAATGGTTCTGGGAGTAAGGATGTGGGACAGATATGCAACAACAAAGTAATAGTAACAATGATAATAATTGCCATTAATACCTATTGTGTACGTTCTATGTGTCAAGCACTGTATTAAATTTTTTATATCATTATTATTTAATTTTCACAAGAACTTTCTGAGGTAGCTACCAATTTTATCTCCGTTTACAAATGAGGAAACTGAAGTGGAAAGGAATTAAGACCAAGGTCATTGAACATGTGAGTGATGGCACCTGGATTGATCACAACCCCATGACTGCCTGTTTCCAGCAATTACACAGTGCCCTCAGCTCAGCAAAGGTGCACGTGCCCATTCTGTATCAGAGTTGCTCTGGCAGAGAGGCCCCCAGAGCTCGGTGCTGTGAAAGGAGCAAGTAGGAGTGGTGAGCGTGGCCAACGCCTCGCCAAGACTGAGGGGCTTAGTAAGGAGGAGAGCCTAGAGAAATAGATTCATTTACTACACTGACCCTTACCTTTGAGGCATTAAGGTGGGTGTTGGTGCAAATCCTGAAAATCAGGAAAGGTCTGAATAGGGGCCCACTCTTTGGTTTCGTCCAGTCCATGAGCCTCTGCTTCTGAAGCTCCTTGAGGCCAGGCATGTAACTCGTGTCCCAGTGAGCAGTCTGTGTTTTTGATGCTTTTCATTTCTCCTGGGTTACTGCAATATTTTCTTGCATGTTTTATTTCCTTAAAGGACTACGATGAGACAGTTTGAGTGGTTTTTATTTTCTCTTTAATTTTCGATGAAATCTTTGTGGATTGACAGTCTGGGACTCAGCAGTTAGTGGCCTCCAGACTAAATAAAAACAGAACATTTTATCCAAATTTGGGCTTGCATTTTAAAATTTTCCCACTGATCCTAACTAAATTACTAACAGGACCACCACGTTTCATTTTGCGGGTGGAGAGAGAAAGGAAAGAGCTATGTGATACTTAAAAGCTATTTGTCTTGTCAGAGGCTTTTCCGTCACCTTGTCCATCTCCCCCCACTTTTTTTCAGATTTGGGAAAAAGACTAATTGAGGTCAAGTGACTTATACAGGGTCAGGTCTTTAGCAAACACTGCAGTGTGCAAGGCAATCCACTAGGTACTAGGGGGACCCCAAAGATGAGATTTTTGTGGGTGTGCCAGTCAGATCACTGTGGGTGGTTGCAGTATGCTCATTCTGTTCTCTGACCACTGGCTGTAGAAGGACCCAAGTAAAATCCTTAGAAAAGTATTTCCTAGCATGACCACTGAGAATACCTGTTTGATCTGTCAGTTTAGAAGCAGAATGGTCATGTAGTTTCTGCAGCACTGAGACCTTCCTGGGGATTAAAAAAAAAAAAAAAGTCATGCGCCATCTCCTGGTGGAAATAAGCATTGTTCTGTTGGGCATGAGACGGCCAGTGGCCATTGTGAAGGTTGGTCAGATGCCAGAGAAGCTCATTTGTAATGCGGCAGACATATCTGAAAACAAAAACAAAAATGTATCAGAAAATCTTTTCCCTGTTTTTTGATTAAATGAATTAAATGTGATCATTGTTGCTTTTTGGGACAGTTATCAAGCAGGAAACTAGTAAAGATGGCTTTGTGTGTGTGTGTATGTATGTTTGTTATTCCATATTAAAATGATGGGCCAGATGTTAAATAATATCACAAGATTGAATAATGTTCCAAATCTTACTTCTATAGTCATTTATTCAGTGGGTAGGATATGAACTGTCGGCTGAAAGGCAACTCAAATGTAAAACAGAACAGTAGACATCAGGTTTCTCAATTCTGAGTTTTTTCTTCAGCCTTGAAACACCCCTATTATATTATCAATGAGTAGATTTTATAGCTTGTATTAGGTCACTGTGGACCAGCAAGCTGCAGATTTCTCAGGCTTATGTGGGGTAGCAGGCTTACTTGAGAAGGAAAATTTTTGTGTATTCAAGAAACAATACATAGTAGGCATTGGAAAGATTACATGTAACCAAGGGCATATAGGAAGTAATTGACCTAAAACCTGAGGTTTGTGCAGCACCTTGAAAATACTTTCACATCTACTGAGTCATGGTTCCACACTGCCTTTCTCTGAAATAAGGAGTCAGTATCATTCTTATATGAATCACAATAGCAGAGAGGTTAAATGTCGTCTCCATAATCCGCTGGCAAGGCCACAGTCTTGGCCCCCACTGTCATCCCTAATACTGCCTTTGGTGGTTTTCCATCCCAAGTTTGCCTGGCTTCAACAGCCCTGTACGTAGTAATCACTCATTAGTTAACAGTTACTAGTTCATCCTAATTTCTGGGAAAGAAATTAAATAGAATTGTTAGGCATTTCTGAATGGACTGACGTCTGTGGTGAAGCGAAGCCTCTGGTGTGCTCCGTGTGACTGTACTTTGTGTTCTTTATGGTCCAGGAATGAAGACAAGGAAGCAGTGGGCACGTTGGTCCACTGCCCTGCCTACTACAGTGTGTCTGCTCCCAAGGCCGAGCTGCTGAACAGAATCAAAGAGATGCCAGCAGAAGTCAATGAGGAAGAGGAACAGGGGGATGTCAATGAAAAGAAGGTAAAGAATGAGATGCCCTTGTTCTGCTTTCCCCAGAAAAATCGACAAGGTCCATGTAATCAGCGTGGTGACTGGGCCTCTTGAGGCAGGCAGAGGAAGGACCTGTCACATGACCACACTGCACCAAAACCATTAGACTTTGGATTTACATGGCACTTTAACCAATATCCTCTCAGCTCTTCTGTGAGTAGGCAGGGCAGGTAAGCTACTGTCCTTTTCATTTTTACAAATAACGAAAGTGAAGCTTAAGGGGATTATTTCTTAGATGTCTCATAGCCAGGACTTGAACCCAAGGCCCTAGACTCCTAATCCAACACCAGGACCCTGACATTGTTCTCAGCTGCTGGTTGGCCAGTGCCAGCAGTGTGTATAATTTTCATGTTTCATTGTCCAAAGGGAAATTTAAAAATCTAGAAACTTTTTTTTAGGAAGGAGGCCAATTGTCAAATGACACTTCTTAGAAAAGGTGATATTAACCTTTATATCTTCCCCAGCACTCTTTGCGGGACGTTGGTGAATAGTTTGAAAGTGCAGTGCAGGAATCTAGTTGTTAGCATTTGATACTCCTACAGAGATTTCAAATGTTAGGCACTTAAAAAATGACCGTGATGCTGCTGCTGTCTTCACACATGCGATGGAGATCTAAACTGGGCTGTGTCTGCAGGGGAGAAAGTTCTCGCCATTCCACTTTCTCTATAGCACCAGTGGGGCTGCCTTCTGCTGCTTCCAGCTCTCTGTGCAGCTCAGGCATGCATGCCACGAAGGGAAGCTTACTTGCTTCTTGCTGAGCCTGGAATGTAAGTGGTTTTCAGTGGTCCTGATTTCAGGAGAAACTTTCTAAGGTGATTTTATTTCATTTGTTCTATAGTGTCTCCCAAACTGTCTTGTCTGTTGGAATGAAACCACAGGATATAGACCCTAGGAGCAGAGGATAATGGAACAGGAGAGATCTTTGCAGCACCTCTGACTCATGGGTAACATGCTGATGCAACCATTGTAGTAGCAAGCTCCCTGCTAGCCCAAGGTTTTCCTGTTTACATACCTGTCATTGTATACCCCAGTATATCCCTACCCCAGCACTGCTGAACACTTCATTTAATGTGTCCTTTGATCGCAAATAAGACCACTTTGCTTTTGGTTTGCCTATATTTATCCCAAAGAGAGAGCTATATATACACCCTTCCATGTAGCAGGTTGCCATGGCATCTTTAACTGAACCTTTTACACAATTTTTTGTTATTTTGTTTTCTGCCTGTAGGCATACCTGCTTTACAGTTGCAGTGTGGCAAATACTCATTGCTTTCCTCCCTATCTTCATTTTTAAGTGTTTTTTTTTCCTAACTTTTATTTTAGAATCAGGAAGTACATAGGCAGATTTGTGAAAGGTATAGTGCATGATCCTGAGGCTTGGTGTCTGATTGTATGTATCACCCAGGTAGTGAGCATAGTACGCAATAGGTACTTTTTAACCCATGTCCCCTTCCCTTCCTCCCTCCTCTTTTATTCCGCAGTGTCTATTGTTCCCATATTTATGTCTGTGTGTGCCCAATTAACTGTTTTCCCATCACTTTCAATTATCACCCTCTCATGCTAAGCATTATATGGCAAAAAGTATTTTCAGACTGAGAATATGAATAGAGAATTAATTCATCCTCATGGGAAATAACATTAGGTACCATGTATTTCATTCCAAGTGTGGGCTATGTGTTTGGTTTTTAACACAATGCTGTACTATCGTCTTCATTTGCACAAAACTCCTCTGACACTTGGACTGCCACATTTTATGCTAAAGTAATCAGAATTAGAGAACTTACAGGCTGGGGTCACACAGTTAATAGATGCTGAAGTCAGAATTTTAATCTTATGTTTTTCTGACCCCAAAGCCTGCTAAAAATTGCTGCCAAGTCAGCTGCCTTTAAACTTTGCTGCACTGGGAACTGAGCTAAACTGGGTATAACTAACCAGTGTTAACTAACCAGAGCTAGAGTTTGAGATTAAAGCCAGTTAAAACTTTTATTTATTTATTGAGACAGTGCTTTTGGGCTAAAAGAAAAAAAAATACTTTGATTGATTGATTGATTGATTGAGAGACGGAGTCTTGCTCTGTCGCCAGGCTGGAGTGCAGTGGCGCGATCTCGCGTCACTGCAACCTCCAACTCCCAGTTTCAAGCGATTCTTTTGCCTCAGCCTCCCTAGTATTTGGGACTATAAGTGCCTGCCACCATGCCCAACTAATTTTTTGTATTTTTAGTAGAGACAGGATTGCGCAGTGTTAGCCAGGATGGTCTCAATCTCCTGACCACGTGATCCACCTGCCTTAGCCTCCCAAAGTGCTGGGATTTACAGGCCTGAGCCACCACACCCAGCCAAGAACCCATTTTAAACCAAAAATATGAGAACAGCAGTGTCTGTGATTTGAGGACTGAGGAGTCTGGAGTCATTTGGAGTGCCTTTATGGGGAGTCATGGGCTTCAGAAGACAAAACGCCTCTCAGGGTGAAAGGGACCTAGGGAAAGGAAATGTCACAGCTATATAACCAGGGCCTGGTACCGAGCACATGCTCAGTAAACATTTGTTTCATGAAGTTATAAAGTACAAAATTCCAAAGTTGGATTTTACCGTTTAACTGAAGAAAAATATCAAGAAAGCCACTATGGGGATTAGAGTCTGTGGCCTTGCTATCCTGAACACATCTGATCTCAGAAGCTGAGCAGGGTCAGGCCTGGTTAGTACTTGGATGGGAGAATATGGGATCAGAATTCGGAATTTAAAAAATTGTGGTTTGAATGAAGTTAAGCAACTAGCTTGACCTTTCTTGACCCTTTTTTCTTTATAAAATGGAAATGGTAATGATCTCTCACATAATACCTGTGGGGTCAAATTAACTGATGTATATTAATATGCTTTTTAAGCTTCAGGGTGTAAGAGCATATCATATCTTAATAGAGAAGTGTTTAAGGCAATGTCATGTAAGTATGCAAATGTTGGTGGCATCTGGTATCTTCCATGTTAAGACGTTCAATGAGAAAGTGCCTTATTACCAACAATGCTAGGCAACTCTGTTTTCCTAAATCAGATTCTTAAGAGGAGAAGCAACTCACATTTGTTTTCTCTCTTCACTGTGGAAAATGTTGCCCACAGCACCAGGGGGATACCCATTTGCCCTGTGGGTTTATCTGGCTCTTCAGGGAAAAAAGATGAGAAAAGGCTATTTAGTTAATGAGGGCCTCCACATCCAGTTAGAATTTCCTTTGGTTCCTTCTTCTTTAATTCCTTTCTTCTAGGGCTGCAAGTGGCCTGGGGGTTGCATTACTTTGTAAGTACAAGATGTTAGGCTCATAAACACTTAGTGAGAAGAGGCCTTCTCTGTTTCAGACACTGTCATACAAACATGAGTAAGACACTGTGTCTGCTCTCCTGGAACTTTGGACTGGCGAGGGAGGTGGATTATTTTAGTACTACATTATTGATCTTCTGACAGACACATGGACTGTGCTGGGAGAGCCCAGAGAAGCAATTTCTAACCCAAGAGAGTAGAGTCAGATTATACCTCCTCCAGGAGGTTAAAACCTGAGATGGGTATTGAAGAATGTATCAGCAGGAGTCAGGAGAAAAAGGGCATTTGAGACAAAAGGGAAAGCATAGGGAAAAACTTAGAGATACGAAAAAGCATAGAGTATGTGTGTGGTAAAGAAAGGTGCTTCGAGTAGTTGGATATTTTGGAATGTAACAAAGGCTGATGATTAAATAAAAAATCACCAAATTTAGGCCAGGCACAGTGATTCATGCCTGTAATCCCAGCACTCTGGGAGGATCTCTTGAGCTTAGGATTTCAAGACCAGCCTGAGCAATATAGTGAAACCCTGTCTCTACTAAAAATATAAAAAATTAGCCCAGTGTGGTGGAACATGCCTGTAATCCCAGCTACTCGGGAGGCTGAGGCAGGAGAATTGCTTGAACCTAAGAGGCAGAGGTTGCAGCGAGCCAAGATCTTGTCACTGCACTCTAGCCTGGGTGACAGAGTGAGACTCCATCTCAAAAAAAAAAAAAAAAATTAAAAAATTAGCTGAGCATGGTGGCATACACCTGTGGTCTCAGGTACTTTCGAGGCTGAGGTGGGAGGACTGCTTGAGCCCAAGAGGCAGAGGCTGCAGTGAACCAAGATCGCACCACTCCAATCCAGCCTGGGTAACAGAGTGAGACCCTGTCTCAAAAGAAACAAACAAAAAAATTACCAAATTTAGAAAATAACAAAGGAAGACCACAAATGGTGGGAGGTGAGGCTGGAAGGGTTCACAAGAGCCAGTACGTCGTAAGAACACATAAGGCTTTATAATGCTGAAGTTTGGATTTTATCATATGACAGTGGAGACCTCTTTGAGATTTTAGTTTGTTTTAATGAACTACAAGTTTATAATGGTATAATAGAATTTTCATTAGTATCACATTTACATATCCGATTTGGAAACACAAAGTTTTAAGTAAATGATGTTGTTGAAAGCATCTGTTAATATGTTCAGCAAAATGCAGTTTTCTTCCTGAAATATAACAGGCTTTTCTAATGATGGTTTTAAAAAAAGATACTTGGTCAATATCCATTCTCCAATATTCTTTTGAGTTAGAATGTAGCCTGTGACCAACTTTTGCAAAGTAATAATTTGCTACCTAATATTTAAAGTTACTAATAAACTAAGATATGTATCTAGGCTAGAAACTAGAGTCTTGGCTTACTAATAACTATTTTATAAATTAAAAACAACACTTTAGTTTTACTTTGATATTTCTGTTTACATATCCTAGATAATGAATAATAATATTCCAAGTAAATGTTTAAGTATCACTTAAAATATGAAACTTTCATTGTCTGAACTTCTGATATACATAAGACAAGACAGTGTAAATAATCAGAGCCGTCAATTTTTTGGCTAAACCCTGCCATATTATTATTATTTTTTTTTTTATATTTTATTTCACTTCAGGTTCTGGAGTACATGTGCAGAACATGCAGTATTGTTGCATAGGTACATACATGGCAATGTAGTTTGCTGCCTCCATCCCCCCATCACCAATATCTGGCATTTCTCCCCATGTTATCCTTCCCCAACCTCCCTACCCCCTTCTGTCCCTCCCCAATTCCCCGCCAACAGACCCCAGTGTGTGATGCTCCCCACCCTGTGTCCATGTGTTCTCATTGTTCAACACCCACCTATGAGTGAGAACATGTAGTGTTTGATTTTCTGTTCTTATGTCAGTTTGCTGAGAATGATGGTTTCCAGATTCATCCATGTCCCTACAATGGACATGAACTCATCATTTTTTTATGGCTGCATAGTATTCCATGGTATATATGTACCACATTTTCCTTGTCTAGTCTATCATCCATGAGCATTTGGGTTAGTTCCAGGTCTTTGCTATTGTAAACAGTGCCACAATGAACATATGTGTGCATGTGTCTCTATAACAGAATGATTTATAATCCTTTGGATATATACCCAGTAATGGGATTGCTGGGTCAAATGGAATTTCTAGTTCTAGGTCCTTGAGGAATCGCCACATTGTCTTCCACAATGGTCGAACTAATTTACATTCCTACCAACAGTGTAAAAGTGTTCCTTTTTCTCCACATCCTCTCCAGCATTTGTTGTCTCCAGATTTTTTAGTGATCGCCATTCTAACTGGCATGAGATAGTATCTCAATATGGTTTTGATTTGCCTTTCTCTAATGACCAGTGATGATGAGCATTTTGTCATATGTTTGTTGGCCTCATATACGTCTTCTTTTGAAAAGTATCTGTTCATGCCCTTTGTCCACTTTTGCATGGGTTTGTTTGTTTTTTTTCTTGTAAATCTGTTTTGGTTCTTTGTAGATTCTGAATATTAGCCCTTTGTCAGATGGGAGGATTGCAGAAATTTTTTCCCATTCTTTTGGTTGCTAGTTCACTCTAATGATTGTTTCTTTTGCTGTGCAGAAGCTCTGGAGTTTAATTAGATCCCATTTGTCTATTTTGGCTTTTGTTGCCAATGCTTTTGATGTTGAAGTCATGAAGTCCTTGCCTATGCCTATGTCCTGAATGGTTTTGCCTAGGTTTTCTTCTAGGGTTTTTATGGTGTTAGGTCTTATGTTTAAGTATTTAATCCGCCTGGAGTTAATTTTAGTGTAAGGTGTCAGGAAGGGGTCTAGTTTCTGCTTTCTGCACATGGCTAGACAGTTTTCCCAACACCATTAAACAGGGAATCCTTTCCCCATTGCTTGTTTTTGTCAGGTTTGTCAAAGATTAGATGGTTGTAGATGTATGGCATTGCCTCCGAGGCCTCTGTTCTGTTCCATTGGTCTATATCTCTGTTTTGGTACCAGTACCATGCTGTTTTGATTACTGTAGCCTTGTAGTATAGTTTGAAGTCAGGTAGCATGATGCCTCTAGCTTTGTTCCTTTTGCTTAGAATTGACTTGCCTATGCGGACTCTCTTTTGGTTCCATATGAAGTTTAAGGTGTTTTTTTCCAGTTCTGTGAAGAGGGTCATAGGTTGCTTGATGGGGATAGCGTTGAATCTATAAATTACTTGAGGCAGTATGGCCATTTTCATGATATTGATTCTTCCTAACCAAGAGCATGGAATGTTTTTCCATCTGTTTGTGTCCTCTCTTAATTCCTTGAGCAGTGGTTCATAGTTCTCCTTGAAGAGGTCCTTTACATCCTTTGTTTAGTTGTATTCCTAGGTTATTTTATTCTCTTTGTAGCAATTGTGAATGGCAGTTCATTCTTGATTTGGCTCTGTTTTTGTCTGTTATTGGTGTATAGGAATGCTTGTGATTTCTGCACATTGATTTTATATCCTGAGACTTTGCTGATGTTGCTTATCAGTTTCAGGAGATTTTGTGCTGAAACAATGGGGTCTTCTAAATATACAATCATGTCATCTGCAAATAGAGATAATTTGACTTTCCCTTTTACTAATCGAATACCCTTTATTTCTTTTTCTTGCCTGATTGCTCTGGCTAGAACTTCCAATACTATATTGAATAGGAGTGGTGAGAGAGGGCATCCTTGTCTATTGCCAGATTTCAAAGGAAATGCTTCCAGTTTTTGCCCATTCAGTATGATATTGGCTGTTGGTTTGTCGTAAATAGCTTTTATTATTTTGAGATACATTCCATCGATACCTAGTTTATTGAGAGTTTTTAGCATAAAGGGCTGTTGAATTTTGTTGAAGGCCTTCTCTGCATCTATTGAGACAATCGTGGTTTTTGTCTTTGGTTCTGTTTATGTGGTGAATTACGTTTTTAGACTTGCATATGCTGAACCAGCCTTGCATCCCCGGGATGAAGTCTACTTGATTGTGATGGATGAGCTTTTTGATGTGCTATTGCAATCGGTTTGCCAGTATTTTATTGAAGATTTTTGCATCTATATTCATCATGGCTATTGGCCTGAAGTTTTCTTTTTCTGTTGAGTCTCTGCTGGGTTGTGGTATCAGGATGATGATGGTTTCATAAAATGATCTGGGAAGGAGCCCCTCTTTTTGGATTGTTTGGAATAGTTTCAGAAGGAGTGGTACCAGCTCCTCTTTGTATGTCTGGTAGAATTTGGCTGTGAACCCATCTGGACCTGGGCTTTTTTTGGTTGGTAGGGTCTTAATTGCTGCCTCAACTTCAGCCCTTGTTATTGGTCTGTTCAGGGTTTCAGCTTCTTCCTGGTTTAGGCTTGGGAGGGTGCAAGTATCCAGGAATTTATCCATTTCTTCCAGGCTTACTGGTTTATGTGCATAGAGTTGTTTGTAGTAATCTCTGATGGTAATTTGTATTTCTGTGGAATCTGTGGTGATATCCCCTTTATCATTTTTTATTGCATTTATTTGATTCTTCTCTTTTTTATTAATCTGGCTAGTGGTCTATTTTATTGATCTCTTCAAGAAAAACAGCTCCTGGATTTATTGATGATTTGAAGGGTTTTTTGTGTCTCTATCTCCTTCAGTTCTGCTCTAATCTTAGTTATTTCTTGTCTTCTGCTAGCTTTTGAGTTTTTTTCATCTTGCTCCTCTAGCTCTTATGAGTTTGATGATAGGTGTCGATTTTAGATCTTTCCTCACTTCTCACGTGGGCATTTATTGCTATAAATTTCCCTCTAGACACTGCTTTAAATGTGTCCCAGAGATTCTGGTATGTTGTGTTTTCATTCTCATTGTTTTCGAAGAACATCTTTTTTTCTGCCTTCATTTCATGGTTTATCCAGTCAACATTCAAGAGCCAGTTGTTCAGTTTTCGTGAAGTTGTGCAGTTTTGAGGCAGTTTCTTAATCCTGAGTTCTAAGTTGATTGCACTGTGGTCTGAAAGACTTGTTTGTTATGATTTCAGTTCTTTTGCATTTACTGAGGAGTGATTTACTTCCAATTATGTGGTCAATTTGAGAGGAGGTGCGATGTGGTGCTGTGAAGAATGTATATTCTGTGGATTTGGGGTGGAGAGTTCTGTAGATGGCTATTAGGTTTGCTTGGTCCAGATCTGGATTCAAGTCCTGGATATCCTTGTTGATTTTCTGTCTCCTCGATCTGTCTAATATTGACAGCAGAGTGTTAAAGTCTCCCACTATTATTGTGTGGAAGTCTAAGTCTCTTTGTAGGTCGTTAAAAACTTGCTTTATGTATCTGGGTGCTCCTGCATTGGGGGCATATATACTTAGGATTGTTAGCTCTTCTTGTTGCATTGATCCTTTTACCATTATGTAATGCCCTTCTTTGTCTCTTTTGATCTTTGTTGGTTTAAAGTCTATTTTATCAGAGACTAAGATTGCCACTCTTGCTTTTTTTTGCTCTCCATTTGCTTGGTAAATCTTCCTCCATCCCTTTATTTTGAGCCTATATGTATCCTTGCATGTGAGATGGGTTTCCTGGATACAGCACACCGATGGGTTTTGACTTTTTATCCAATGTGCCAGTCTGTGTCTTTTGATTGGGGCATTTAGCCCATTTATATTTAAGGTTAATATTGTTATGTGTGAATTTGATCCTGCCATTTTGATGCTAGCTGGTTGTTTGCCCGTTAGTTGTGCAGTTTCTTCAGTGTCAATGCTCTTTACCATTTGGTACGTTTTTGGAATGGCTGGTACTGGTTGTTCCTTTCTATGTTTAGTGCTTCTTTCAGGAACTCTTAAGGCACGCCTGGTGGTGACAAAATCTCTGAGCAATTGCTTGTTCATAAAGGATTTTATTTCTCCTTCACTTATGAAGCTGGATATGAAATTCTGGGTTGAAAGTTCTTTTCTTTAAGGATGTTGAACATTGGCCCCCACTCTCTTCTGGCTTGTAGGATTTCTGCAGC
>CAUYQU010039889.1:0-14890 GCA_963574635.1 Cheracebus regulus | reverse complement strand
TTTAATCCTTTGTCACATGACAGAAGAATAATGTACAATAATAATGGAACTCTTGCTGTGTAATGCACGTTAATCTTATTATTTTACATGTATTTTCTCACTGAATATGCTCAACAACCTTGTGAGGTGGCACTGTTATCCTCACTTTATAGACAAGGTAACTGAAGCATGGAGAAAATAAGTAAGTTGTGCCATTGGAATTTTATCACAGCCTCTTAACTCCAGAGCTCAAGTGTTTATGTGAAGAGTAGCAACTCACTTTACCCCTTGACTGAAATGCTGTACTGGTTTCCTATTTCTACGGTAGCAAATTACCACCAACTTGGTGGTTTAAAAACATCACACACTTACTATCTTATAGTCCTGGAGGACAGAAATCTGAAATTGGTCTTATGAGGTTAAAATCAAGATGTTGGCAGGACTGGATCTTTTTGAAGGTTCCAGGTGAGAATCCTTCCCTTGCTTTTTCTATTTCTAGAGGCTAATTGCATTCCTTTGCCCCCAGCCAGCAATCTCATCACTATGAGCTTTGCTTCCAACATGAAATCTTTTTCTCTCCCTCTCCTGCCTTCCTCTTTCACTTGTAAGGACTCTGTGATTACATTTAGCACCCACCAAATAATCCAGGATAATCTTCCCATCAAAAGCCTTAACTTAATCACATCTGCAAATTCCCTCTTGCCTGTAAGGTGATATATTCACATGTTCCAAGAATTTAGGTTTGAACTTCTTTGGGGAGCCATTATGCTGCCTACTACAAATACATTTTAAAAGGATGTCAGTAACGTATTAATTAACAAATTCTAGGGATTTCCTCAGGTTTCTCAACATTTGAGCTACCTGTAACATTTGAGCTACCTGTAACATTTGATATTGTCTACCACAATAGACAATTTTTAATTGTCTCAAAACTCTATTTTTAATTTCCTATTTACCACTTGCTTGAATTTCTACTCTCTTTGTTGATTTTTTTCAATTTCTTTGCTTGCCTCTCAATGTAGATGTTTCTCAAAGATGTCAAAAATTATTTATTCTTCTTACTCTTTACTATTTGCATTAATATCCTCTTGCACCTGATCTTATAACAGATCTGTAATCAATATGTAGATAGCACCCACTATTTGTATCCTCAAACCTGATTTTATGCTTGCATTTCAATGCAACATTTTAAAGATGTCTGCTAGACAGTCCCCTGACTATTCTGATCTTTCCAATTCAACATTTCAAACTGAAATTGTGGTCTACTTTCCCATATCTGCTGTTCTTTAGGGCTTAATATTTTTGTTGATAGCCTTTCACTTTCTCGGTCACCCTGTCTCATGAGCTCAGAATCCTCTTCATTCTTCTATCTAATTTGTTCCTCAAAATGTACAGATTCTAGTTGTATAATATTCTTATTCCTCTTATTTGCCCCATTTCCACTGCCATTCTTATAGTTCTCTTGTTAGGTCTATCTTATTAGCATACCAATCTATTTTATACATTGCTGCAAATATTTACCTATCCAAAGCTGAACTCTAGTCTTATTAAACCCTTCTACCTCAAATGTCTTTTACAGCATTGTCTATTTGTCAGAACCTCCTTCATCTGCTTCAACATTATTTATTCAAATGGGCAATTACATACTTTTTGCTTCTGACAACTTGAATTTTGTTTCCTGTTCATCTATTTTCCTATCTCTGGCCTCTTGCTAAGAATTTGCTTTTATCCAAAACATCTTTCTCAACTATTTACATTTATGTAAACTGAATGCATTTTGGGGATGTAGTTTAACACTACTTCTACCAGGAAACCTTCACTCATTTTTCCCTTATTGAATTATCAGATAGTTTCCCATCTTTTATTAAATTTAACATCTTTTCTTCATTTATATAGCTACCTTTGAAAACATCATTGAAGAAAAGAATGTATTAGGTTGGTGCAAACATAATACCTAATACATAATTATGTTTGAACCAATCTAAATATTTGGTTCATCACTCAGTATAGGTATTTAAGAAATAATTCCTAAAGTCATGAATCTGTAAAATGGGAAAGTTGAAAAAGAGAAATGATTTTCAATTTGGAGAATAAGACCAAAGTATAAGAGTTCTTGGGTTTAATTGCTTTAAAAGGTATATTAAATATTATAAAATATTTAGAAAAATTAAGAACCTAGTATTAAAATTCAAATATTTATGAAGTGCACACTTTTTGTTATTATTTCTATATGTTCATAGCAGATGCCAGTGTGGGTTTTGAAGCCAACTCCTCGGGTTTGAATCCTGGCCAGGCCACTCATAGCAAGTGAGTTACTCAACATTTTTGTTATTTATATTTGTGTACTCAAAAGCTGAGATGTAGCAATAGTTATCTTGTAAAGTACCTCATAATACACACAGAATAGTACCTAGCACATGATAGGTTCCTAAAACATTTAGTTAATTTTTAGCTATCATTTTTATTTCTCAAAAGTGGGTATAGGTTTAAAAGACTGAGTACTGGAGCAGATGATCTTTACCATAACTGTGTCCCTAAAATTCTATCAGTTTAAAAATAGCATAACCCTACATAACATGTACCAAATAATCAGGTATACTTTAATAACAAAATCTTATTGATGTTGCTGCTGGTAAATAAAAATAAATATAATTTCTTTTTCAATTCACTGGTAAAGTCTGCTGACAACTGGAAAAATGGTTTATTTTATAAATAAATGGTTTTGGCATAACATTGAAAAGGAATATACAAGGAATGGTGAAAGTTTTTATACAGTTGATGAATATCATGACAAATTTTCAATTCATGGCTACAGTTAAAATAATATTTTTTTAGTTTTATATTATATAATAAAAACATGTTCATTGGTTCTCAACCTTGTTGACACATTAGAATCACTTGGGGAGCTTTCAAAAAACAGTTTATTAACATCATAATCATTGAAACTAAAGTCAGAGCCTCCGTAATTTCTAAGAGCCCCTAAGGTGATCCCAATGATCAATCAAATTTAAGAATCACTGGTATAAATATGTCAATATGGGAATGTATATAATACCTGCATACACACACACACATGCACGCACACACACATACAGAAACAAACTTACATACAGATATATTATAATAAAATGCTATTCTTTATACTGCATGTGTGAATTTTGCTATGATAATAACATTGATTATTATGAGGATAACATGTAATGAGCTAAGTGTCAGTCACTCTTACCCTTACCCTGAGCACATTCCCTTGTTTAAAACTCACAATACCCACATGGAGTGTCTATTCTTTTTATTTTAATAATGACAAAACTGAGGCACAGAGATGCCAAGTTACTTGTCCAGTGTTATACCACTGCTAAGTTGTAGAGCTAGAACTAGAAGATGAGACCTCTGAATTCAGATTCTGAGCTGCTTATCATTTTGCCATACTGCCTATAGTAGTAATATATAGGTTATCGATTAAGTGGTTAAAAATAGAAAAAATTTAGATAGAGGTAAATACTGCTATGAAAATATAAATGGTATCAGAAATACTTATTGCTGTTTATGCATTACTTTCTTTCTTTCTTTACTTCTTTGAGATATAGTCTCGCTCTGTCACCCAGGCTGGAGTGCAGTGGCTTGATCACAGCTCACTGCAGCTTAGATCTCCTGGTCTAAAGAGGTCCTTCCACCACAGCCGCCCAAGTAGCTGGGACCACAGGTGCACCACCATGCCTGGTTAATTTTTAATTTTGTGTGTGTAGAGATGGGGTCTCGTTATGTTGCCCAGGCTGGTTTTGAACTCCTAGGCTCAAATGATATTCCCATCTCGACCTCCCAAAGTGATGGGATTACAGATGTGAACCACTGTGCCTGGCCTATGTATTACTTTAGACAAGAAAGTTAATTTACTAAAACCATTCAATGTTTTAACATACTTTTAAAAATTAAATGCTTCCTGGTTTAAAAGATAAAGTCTGACTAATGTGCAGAAATCTCAGAGATTATCTGGAAGGTTCTAGTAAGCAAGGAGCTTTCTAAGATTTTTGTTTTAGGGTATTATAGGCTGATACATCAAATCTGTTTTCTGTAGGGATTCTTTGTTCTTTGAATTCAAAAAAATATTTAAATAGGATAAAGTTCCACAAATCCTGTAGATGGCAGCAACTTTCTGTTACTGGGCATTTGCTCCTGAGAAGCATTTTGGCTGGAGAGCTGACTCAAATTAAATGTAGGACCACAATCTGTGGTAGCTATATACTAAGATACGCAAATGGAGGTGTATTTTCTATTCAGCTTTCCAAAAGCAATTTTCTATTATTGGTTTTGAAAGACTATCCCATGCCCTTTATTTGAATAAGGATTGAATTGCATTTGTCTGGATCTGAAAGGAAAAGCTGAGCTAAATGCTGGGCATTCTCAACGAAAGCAATATCGGGGGCATTCTGCTATCGTTCTTTGGCATTGCATCTAGGCAGTTACACACTTTTTAAAAATACAGTGACCTGCATGATTTATGTTGAATTCCAAAAGCAATGATCCAGTAAATTTACTAACAATTCCAGTAAATTTGCTTCACAGATCCTGCATCTGATGATTGCCTTCTGCTCTTGGCATTTTCTGCCTAATGTGCCATATAATATGGTTTAAGTCGCAAGTTTTATTTTGTCGAATCATCCACTGGAGAGGCTAGTGAAGGCTTTTACTGTGTATTAGACAAATAGAGGCCACTGATGGTTCAGGTTACATGGCTTTTGAAGACTTTATTCGAGTTGACAAGAAAGATCATTCATACTCTTATTGCCTTTCAAATAAATTTACTTAAATATCTTGGATCTTCCTTATTTTCACATTAAATTAGTTACACATGTTAAGATTGCTATGATTAAGATAATTCTTTTTGATGAATATCATTCTTTGGATTGGATAACTGGTATGATGAGAAAGGATTTTTCTGTTAATAAGTTTTAATAGAATAAGAACATTAGCTCTCCAGGCCCCAAATATTTGAAACTTTCCCAGCGCTGCTTGAAAACAGAAACAGAGAGAAATATTTTAAAGAAACAGAGAGAAATGTTTTGCAGATCTGACCCTCTGTGGGTTGCCCTCTGACTGCTAGTCAGATAGGTCTTGGCATAACTGTGTTACCCAGGCTGGTTTCTGACATCTGTGTGGTTTTTTTTAATTGTCAGTGGGCCAGAATCCAAATAAATATTTTTGGAAGCAGGACACCTTCTTCAAAAGTTGGCAAGTTCAAGTAAATATTCATGTATACTAAGACCAAATGAGATAGAGACTAATCAAAAACACTTATTTATGGAAATTCATTTTCTTTATATAATTGGTCCTAAAGGGAAGATGAAAGCTAATGAGCTCCAGGGATTTTCCCCATAATTAGTGTTACACTGTCATGGATATAGTGAACATAAAGTAATACACAACTTATATAGTAGAATGCCTTTACAATTCTGACATGTGAGGACAAGAGAAGCATCTGCTTTCTGCTGATTTAGTGAAGGAGTTTATATAACCATCTCCAGGGACATGATTTGCACTGCAAAATTATTTTATGTAAAGATGCTTAATGGAATAACTTTATTTTATGACATTACTGTCATTCAAACACTTTAAAATTGTTTAAAATAAAAGAGACTATCAGGATAGTGAATTTCTCTCATTTATAAAAGTGCTCAATGAGCCAGAGAAAAGTATCCTCACTCTCTATCGTGACTGGCATCACAGTCAATAACAGAACTGGAAATATTAAGTATCAGCAGTCCAAATGAATTTGATTTTAGTGCCAAGAATTCAACTTTCCACAGGCCATATCTTAGAGCTGTAAAACATTATTCCCAATTTTAAAATTAGAAGTCAAACTTGGACTATTAAATAATTCTTTTATTCGATAAATATTCCAGTACCTGCGTTATGCAGACAATGCACTAGTGAACAAGAGAGATGTGATTCTTACACCCAAGGAATTTAGATGCTTTCAGGGAGAGAGAGATAAAACAAATAATTTCAATGTAAATTTAAAAATACAAGCAAGTAATTACAAAGTAATTTAACAATTATAATGATGCTAATTATGGCAAACAAGAAGTAGGAGGTGTCATGAAAATCTTCAAAAGAGAAATCTAACACAATTTCGGATTTTAAAAGAGTTCTTTAAAATTTGTTTGAAATTCTTTAAAATAAAATAAGATTTCTGACATGCACATAGCTTACCTGTTTCCACTGATGAATGGGAAACTAATTTTACATGGTATGGTTATAGAACAACTATAGAACAAAATATGCAGGAGTTAGGAAAAGGAAGTTAGCATGCTCTGTTAGCACAAATATGGATATATTGGTGCTGTGAGTTCTTAACAACAAATCTGTTACATGTGAGATGAACATACATCCATTTACGTGAACAAAGATATATTTGTGTTTCAGAAATAAATGTAATTTAAATGTAATTAAATGTAACTGTAATTTAAATGAATTAAATTTGCTTTTTATGTTACTGTGTAAGATGATCCACAAGACAGACCCACACAAGTAGATTAAGTTTTCCTGAAATGAACAGTTTAAAAAACTGAGAACGTTTCCTAGCAAAAAGCATGTTGGATTTGGGTGAGTATAAAAATCTGTAGAAAGCAAGCCAGGAAAATATGTGATGTTCAGCTCTGTGTGTGAGTTTGTCTACTCCTGTGAAAATTAGAGAAGACTTGTAAAACATCAACATTCTATCTCAGAGTAATAGGGAGACAAACAGTCATTCACATTTTTTAGATTGAATTCTTATAATTTTTAATATATAAGTGATTTGTTAATAGGAATAGAAATTAGTTTTATAAGTGAACAGTTTTTTAAAAGCTTAAAGGTTTCTGGACATGTGAAAGTGAAATAGAGAGAGAGACAACAAATATACTGGAAAAAAACACACAGGAAAGAAAAACACAAGAAAATGACAAACAACCAAAATGACAACATTTAATCCCTGAAGAGGTAGATAAGTGAGTTGCCTTTTTGATACCAGAAATCTTTCTTTCACTTTAAAAATATACGCAAAAATGTTCTAGCTCTCCATGTTTTAGACATTCTACTTTTTAGTAAAAAATTTTGTTTTTATCTTACACTTGAAAGTGACATACTCTCAACTTTTCTTACCTAAGTTAACAGATGTTTGGTTATTTCATCAGTCTTATCAAAGGTTCTTTGATGATAAGTGTTATTTTCTTATTCAGAACTTTGTGGTTTTGTTTTTATAAAATATAATTCTTTATAATTTGTTCTGAAGTTTATATTATCCTAGGTAAATTAATCTAAAACATTCAGTTCTCTTTTAAGTTAGACATGAATTCAAAAGCATGACAAACTCTATCCCAATGTTTTAATTTTTCTGCATAACTTATTCTTCATTTTAATTTTTCTGCAGAAGTTATTCTACTATTGCTTAATTAAGAAATTTCTCTTCTTCAAGTAAATCCTCAAAAACATCATTTGCTACCCTGCTGAGATATAGTGTATGCAGATGGTTGCTCAAAATAGCCAAATTTGAGAATCTTTTGTGCACATTACTAATAATAGATGCATTTTCTTGTTTTTAACATTTGTCTGCTATATTCAGATATAGTGCTACCGATGATGTTTAATGAACTAGACTGTATTGTGGTAAAGAAAATAATCACGAAAAGATTTACTAAGTCTTTGTACCCATAAAACATTATTATTATTATGCAAAGGAGAGTGACCATCTGTTCTTTATCTCCACTGAAGCCAGAACATGAGGAAATAGACTTAAACTGTAGTATGAGGTAGTTATGTTAGAATAATTGAGGAATTTCCTGACAAGGTTGTTAAACACTGAAATGAATCAGGAAGAGATGTTGTGAAACCTTAGATTTTTTTCCCCCGTTAAATAGAATGATATATCTTTGGTGTACATTAGTTGCCCTGTATGCTGATAAAACTTCTTAAGGGTTTGGTTGTCTTTACCTATGATTTCATGAAGATGTTCTTTCAAATGTTAATGTCACAGGGAGAACCATGAAAAATTAACAATTATTAAATAATAGCCAAGATTTCTTGAGTTTGTATTATGTGGTAAGCTTTGTGCAAAGAACTTCATTTTGCAGAAGCTCTGGGCATTTTTCCATTTGAACACTGTAATGAATCAGGTAGTTGAGTCTATGTGGCTTCTGTGTGCAGCTTCTGTGTACAGATTATGAATGATTGACACACACCAAATAACTCAATGCTAGCAGAAGATTTGTATAACATTGGTAATTCCCTTATTCTACAACAGCAATAACTCTCATATTGAGAAAGACAGAAATATAGCATAGGAGTTGACTTGGTCAGGTCACTATGGATATGTTAATATGACATGGAGAACCTGACTATGGGTTTCATAGAGCTGCATCATGAAGTTCATTGTTTCTAAGGCTCTATCTTGCCTCTTATGATAACATGATTATGGATGCTACTGGCTTCAGAGTTTTCCTTGAATAATTCAAATGGGTGAAGATAACATTTTCCTTCCAAAAGGCAGAATGCAATTCTGCAAAAGAATGAATCCTAGTGGCTGTCAAAAGTTGTAATCTGGAAAAGAAACCCATGTTTTAAACAGCTCCAGACCTTTGAGGCCCAGATGCCTATATCTACCTCATTGCCATCTCTTCCTTTTCTGAAACACATTCTTCATTTTAGGTTTTTGAAATAATTAAGTTCGATCTTCCCTGAGTTTGTCAGTCCTGTGTGATGAGGCTTATTTTTGTATTTGTTCTGCGTGTTTTTGATTGTAAACTCTAGCAACAGGGATGGGCTTTGATTTCACAAACTTGTAAGCATGCCCAGAGGTTTCACCAATGGGAGATACAGTAAGTCCAGCTGAAAAAAATAATAGTGAAAACACAAAAGTTGGCAGACAGTTTGCTAGAATCCCCCGAGTTGATGAAAGGAAAGAACGCTTCTCTCTTTTGATAAGGCTCCCCAGATACACTAATTATCTTTAGCTTTGCTTGCACTACTGTTGCTGTTTCCATGAGTTCTAGTCTAAGTTTCATGAAAATTAGAAGTCCCTAAGGGTAGGAGCAATGAACAAGAAGTCCAGAACTCTGAGTTCTAATCAGAGTTTGCCATTTGAGTCACCAAGATTAAATGGACACAGATTGCAAAATTAAAACACATTTTCTTCTTGGCTTTGAAGTTGTTTCAAACAGCTTTCTATTTTTTTCTAGAGGAGCAGCAATCAAAACCAACACAGAAACTATCTATAAGGCCAGATATTGTCATGGCCTAGATAACTCATGAAATGTAAATTAAGCACCTTGGAAAAAATTAGTAAATATTTTACTGACTTTTATTATTGTCTTCTTGACTGTGTTGAAACTCGTTTTGTTTTCTTAAAATGGCTGCTAGATCAGATTTCATCCATCCAAGACAAGTCAAAGAAAAAAAAAATGCTGCCAGAACTGTCATTCCTATCCACATAGGTGAGTGGCTTTTAACAGCTTTTGGTTTCCAAGAGGTCAGTATAACGCAGTGGACATCTATTTGGATTTTGCAGCTGATAGTCCTGACTATGAGCAGTGTGAATTTGGGCAAGCTGCACACTGTTTTTTGCTTGATTGTAAAATGAGGATAATAACAGTACTTAGCTCATGCAACTGTGAAGATCTGAGTTGCTAATTCAGATAAGACTCTTAACACCATTCTATGTGCAGGCTGCACTTCATGAATGTTACTTTTTGTATTCCTGCTCTTCCTCTTGCTCCTGCTCATTTTCTTCCTCCCAAACTGTCTTTGAGTTCAACAGCCTAATGAGAAACTTTGACTCCAGATAATAAATATTAATATGAATATATTTGCCTATGATTTTATGTATGTTTCAGGTAGTTCGCAGAACCTTGAAAATGATAATGATTAGGAACCACTTTAAGTTAAGTGGGGTTAATTAGGAAGCACCATTCTAGAAGCACCGTGAATACAAGCAAAGATATAATTTCTATATAGCACTTCAGAAGTTCTTCTATCCAACCCAACCTCACAAGGCTTTCTAGAGCTGATGTTTGCTTGGCAAGTGATGTGGTTGTCCATGCTTGCTCTCATCCATTCCTCCCACTGTTTGACCAGTTTCAGGCACCAATCCAGTTTCTTAGTCACTGGAAAAAAACTCTCTTTCTGTATAGGTTTGTTGCCAGGTTCTTCTCCACTCCATGTGGTCACCTCACTATTTGATCACAGTGATTCCTAATTAGTTATTTCCACTTGTCTTTATGTATTCATTATTTACATCTCCATTAACTGGCTTCTTCTGTCTGCAGTGACTTGTCCGAAACTGCTACAGTCATCTGCTTGAATCTGCTACTTCTGTCATAGTTCCTAGTCTTGCTAGTGTGTCTCTAGCATTTCTCTCTCTCTCTCTCTCTCTCTCTCTCTTTCTCTCTCTCTCTCTTTTGAGATGGGGTCTTGATCTATCACCCAGACTGGAGTGCAGTGGCCCAGTCTCAGCTAACTGCAACCTCCACCTCATGGGTTCAAGAGATTCTCCTGCCTCAGCCTCCTGAGTAGCTGAGATTCCTTGTTGGTCAAGACACAATAAGACATCATATAAACAAAATAGTTTAAAAAAAAATTGTCCAAGGTTGGTAGCACGTGCCTGTAGTTCTCACTACTGGGGAGGCTGAGGTAGGATGATTGCTTGAGCTCAGGAGTTTGAGGTTACAGTACACTATGATTGTGCCACCACTGCACTCCAGTGTGGGCAACAGGAGACTCTGTCTCTTAATAAACAAAGAAAACACACACACACACACACACACACACACACACACACACACACAGATATATATACATGTGAAGCGGTAAGAAGTGAAAAAAATAAAAATAGGAAAATAAATGATGTGTGTATAAAGTCATGGGATTGGGAGGAGAAACTGTCAATAATAAAAACATTAACATTTTATATGTGGTAATATAAGAAAGCAAGTAAAAAAAGTGGTCTACCTTAGAGATTTTTTAATAGGTAGAGAGGAAAAGCAATAGATTAATCTATAATCTGCTTCATTTTATATCTCATTTACATTCTCTATATTTTTAAAATAGGACCTTTATGTGCTAGGCAATACACAAGCACAGTCAATATATTCTTTTAGTTAATTCTTACATTAATCCTGAAATGTTGGTAGCTTACCTCTGTTTTACAAGTAAGAATACTGGGCTCAAATACTTTAGGTAGCCTATCTAAGATCACACAGTTAATGGCAAAGACAGGATTAGGACTCAGGACTGTATGACTCTGTAATGGCTGCCTGCTTTTTCATCTCTGTTACATTACAGTCTGTCAGCTCCTACCTTTATTCCTGTCTCCATGTCCCCAGAGACTTATAGTCCAATCATGTGATGGCTTCATTCTGAAGGATGATGGTCACTTCCGCTCTTGGACTAATATTAAAGTAGATTGAATCAAAATACAAACAGTAATAGTTCATTGAGTATTTATACATAATTAACTTGCAAAAGTTAAAATACAGTACCAGTACTGTAAATTACTATTTTTCAATATTTAAACATCTCTTTGGCAAATACTTGCTCTCATTTAGTGACATTTTATTTTAAAAACAAACTGTAAGGATAGAAGTACAAGCTAAATATTACTCAAACAAATAGACAAGTCAAGCACGTAGGACAGTCAATGGGAAGATCGACCTGATTTCTGTAGTAAGTTAAAGGCATGAATACACTCTAGATTAAAAGATATTTAAGAGTCATAACAATGTGACATGTAGGTGTTGGCTGGATCCTGATTCAAGCAAACATAATGTAAAAAGACAATATGAAGGACTGATTGACATTTGTGTTTGTTGTAATAATGTCATTGTGATTAGGAAAGGAAAAGTCTATATAATTTTTAACAGTGACTACTAAATTATGTGAAAAAAAATGGTACAGTATCTGGGAATAAAAGATGAGATGAATGTGGCAAAGTTTCATAATTATTGAATCTGACTGATGGGTATTGTATTAGTCTGTTCTCAAAATGCTAGTAAAGACATACCTGAGACTGGGTAATTTATAAAGGACATAGGATTAATTTACTCACAGTTCCAAATGGCTGAGGAGGCCTCACAATCATGGTGGAAGGCAAATGAGGAGCAAAGTCATGTCTTACGTGGTGGCAGGCAAGAGAGCATATGCAGGGGAATGGACTCCCATTTATAAAATCATCAGGTCTTGTGAGATTTATTAGCTACCATGAGAATAGTATGGGAGAAACTGCCCCATGATTAAATTATCTCCATCTGGTCCCACACTTGACATGTGGGGATTCTTACCATTCAAGGTGAGATTTGGGTGGGGACACAGCCAATAATTCTGTCCCTGGCCCCTCCCAAATCTCATGTCCTCACATTTCAAAACCAATTGTACCTTGCAAACAGTCCCCCAAAGTCTTAATTCTTTTCAGCATTAACTCAGATGTCCATAGTCCAAAGTCTCATCTGAGACAAGGCAAGTCCCTTCTGCCTATAAGCCTGTAAAATCAAAAGCAGTTTGGTTACTTCCTAGATACAATGGAGGTACAATCATTAGGTAAATACACCTAATGGGAGAAATTTGCCAAAACAAAGGGGCTACAGGCTGCATGCAATTCCAGAATCCAACGAGGCAGTCAAATCTTAAAGCTCTGAAATGATATCCTTTGACTCCATGGATCACATCCAGGTTACATCAATACAAGAGGTGGGGTCCCATGACCTTCAGCCGCTCTGCCCCTGTGACTTTGCAGGGTACAGCCCCCCTTCTGGCTGCTTTCATGTGCTGGCATTGAGTGTCTGCAGCTTCTCCTGGTGCATGGTGCTGCTATCAGTGCATCTACCATTCTGGGGTCTGGAGGACAGTGACCCTCTTCTAGGTAGTGCCCAAGTAGGGTCTCTGTATGGGGGCTCCAACCCCATATTTTCCTTCTGCACAACCCTAGCAGAAGTTCTCCATGAAGGCTCTGCCCCTGCAGTAGACTTCTGCCTGGGCATCCAGGTGTTTCCATATATCCTCTGAAATCTAGGCCAAGGTTTCCAAATCTCAATTCTTGACTTCTGTGCACCTCAAGGCCCAACACCACATGGAAACTGCCAAGGCTTGGGGATTGCACCTCTTGAAGAAACAGCCTGAGCTCTGCACTGGCCCCTTTTAGCCACAGCTGGGATGCAGGGCACCACGGCCTGAGACTGCACAAAGCATCAGGGCCCTGGGCCAGGCCTGTGATGAGAGGAGTTGCTGTGAAGACCTCTGACATGCCCTGGAGACATTTTCCCCATTGTCTTGGCAATTAACATTTGGCTTCTCATCATTTATGCAAATTTCTGTAGCTGGCTTGAATTTCTCCTCAGAAAATGGATTTTTCTTTTCAACTGCATCATCAGGTTGCAAGTTTTATAAACTTTTATGCTCTGCTTCCCTTTTAAACATAAATACCATTTCTAAACCATATCTTTTGAATAAACGATATGGTTTGGAAATGGATAAAACTGAATGCTTTTAACGGCACCCACGTCACATCTTGAATACTTTTCCACTTAGAAATTTCTTCTGCCAGATGCCCCAAATCATCTCTCCCAAGTTCAAAATTTCACAAATCTCTAAGGCAGAGGTAAAAAGTCACCAGTCTTTGCTAAAACACAGCAAGAGTCACCTTTATTCCAGTTCCCAATAAGTTCCTCCTCTCCATCTGAGACCACCTCAATCTGAACTTCATTGTCCATATCACTATTAGTATTTTGTTCAAAGCCATTCAACAAGTCACTAGGAAGTTTCAAACTTTCACACATTTTCCTGTTCTCTTCTGAGCCCTCCATACTGTTCCAACGTCTGCCTGCCTGTCACACAGTTCCAAAGTTGCTTCTACATTTTCGGGTATCTTTAGAGCAGCAACCAATTCTATTGGTATCAATTTACTGTATTAGTCTGTTCTTATGCTACTAATAAAGACATACTTGTGACTGGGTAATTTATAAAAGAAAGAGATTTAATTGACTCACAGTTCCATATGGCTGAGGGGGCCTCACATCTAAGTACATGTGAGTATGAGTGAAGGTATATAGTATGTAGATAAATATTCACATGTACTTAGATGTATTTTTTTTCTAGGAACACATCAATTGTGTTCAAAATACTCAATTTTGCATTCCATTTGTGCTTAAAATGGACATTGAGATCTGCAAATTCAATAGAAATTAGAGTCTATTTCTGAGGATAGTGACAAATGGGTGGGCACTCATATCAGAATTTGGCAAGTTTTTCTTGGAAACTTCTGCTATCAAAGCAGAAATTAAAGAGTCTAATCATCTTCATTAATTCACTCAATAAATATTTATTGGGATTCTTTTATGTGCTAAGCACTGGAAACACATGTTGCCAAACATGGTACAGACACAGTCTCTGATGTCACAGAACTTGTGGTGTAGCAGGAAATGTAGAAAATTAGTCATTTCAGTTCTTAAGCATATCATGAATGGTGAGGTGAAGATTGCAGAGAATGGATCACAAAAATATGACATGGACCAGTAGTCATGGAAAGACTCCCTGGGAAGGTTGAGTTAAAACTGAGACTGGAGGTTGAGTGAGTCAATAAAGTATCCAAGGGATGCTGGAAGATGGGGTAGGTGGGATAACTGAAAATAGGTTCAGCTTAGTATTTCAATGTTCTACAGGTGAGAGAGTACATGGTAAGTATGGGGAATAGAAAGATTAGAAAAATAAAAAAAAATGAAAAGGTAGACAGAACCCTCATCCTCTTATGTTTTTTTTTTTTTTTTAAGAATGAAAGAGAGAAAGGAAGAGGAAGAGATTTTAGAAAAAGAGAGAAAAGGAGAAAGAAACAGCAAAAGAAAGAAAAAATGAAAGAGAAAGAGGAAGAGATTTTAGAAAAACAGAAAAGGAG
>CAUYQU010039888.1:0-15924 GCA_963574635.1 Cheracebus regulus | reverse complement strand
CCTTGGGGTTGCTCTTCTTGAGGAATATCTTTGTGGTGTTCTCTGTATTTCCTGGACTTGAATATTGGCCTGCCTTGCTAGGTTGGGGAAGTTTTCCTGGATAATATCGTGAAGAGTATTTTCCAGCTTGGATTCATTCTCTTCTTCACATTCAGGTACACCAATCAAACGTAGATTAGTTCTTTTCACATAGTCTCATATTTCTTGGAGACTTTGTTCATTCCTTTTTATCCTTTTTTCTCTAATCTTGCCTTCCTGTTTAATTTTATTGAGTTGATCTTTGACCTCTGATATCCTTTCTCCTTCTGGACATCTGGCTTGTTGGTGATGAAGTTTTTTCTGTTTCTTAGTTTTCCTTCAACGACGCCCCTTCCCCACAGAGCTAGGCCTTCCCGGGTTCAGCTGTGCTTGCTGTGAAACTCTCAGTCCTCAGCGCTTCCAATTGCTGTTCTCCTTGTGGGGATGGGACCAGCTGAGACCAACTAAAAGGGCACCCAGTCCCGTATACTCCATACCGAGAAGCACCGCGCCAGGGCACCGGCAAAACAGCTGCACCGGCCAAAAGAGTCACACTGGCGACCCGTGTGGCTCCTCTGCCAGGAATCTCCCAGTCTGTGGGCAACAAAAATTCATCTGAAATTGCAGCGTCGACTCACTCTCTGCGCTTTCACTGGGAGCTACAATCCTGAGCTGCTGCTAATCGGCCATCTTGGATCTCTCTCCGCCCGGTGATGAAGTTTTTTCTGTTTCTTAGTTTTTCTTTGGCGGATGCCCATTCCCCACAGAGCTGGACCTTCCTGGGTTCAGCTGTGCTTGCTGTGAAACTCTCAGTCCTCAGCGCTTCCAGTTGCTGTTCTCCTTGTGGGGATGGGACCAGCCAAGCCCGTCCCATATGCTCCACTCCGAGAAGCTCTGTACCGAGAAGTGCCATGCCGGTGCCAGCAAAACAGCCGCGCCAGGCAAAAGAGTCACACTGGCGACCCGTGGGGCTCCTCTGCCAGGAATCTCCCGTTCTGTGGGCAACAAAAATTCGTCTGAAAGTGCGGCATCCACTTGCTCTCCGTGCTTTCACTGGGAGCTACAATCCTGAGCTGCTGCTAATCGGCCATCTTGGATCTCTCGAGTCTCACAAATGTTAACAGAGCTATTGAGGTAGGCTGGGAAGACAGTAAAAGTTTTTACCATTTTGTTGCTTGAGAAAGAAATTTAAAGACATTTAGTGTATCAGGGTTCTTCCAGTTACAAGTTTTTCCTAGAAATCCAACTCAAAACTGACCCAATAAAAAAATGAGAGCTTATTGACTCATGCAATGACAAAGCCCAGGGTAGGTCTTCAGGTTCAGTTGGATCAAGGAGCTTAAACTATGACATTAGTATCTTGTCTCTCTCTATTATCTAACCACTCTCTTTTTTGTATTTTTATTAATTGAATTAACAAGTCTTTATTGAACATCTTATATATGTTAATTATTGTTATAGGCATAAGAGGTACAGTGAACAAAGCATTGTGTTTAAAACAGTGACTAAACATACATAGCTTTGTTAACAAAATCCATGGAATTTACATTCTTACATTCGTGGGAATATTCATAAAACTTACATACTAGTTATAGGAGAGGGCATAAACAAACAGATAAATAATATGTACTAATGGAATAATCTATGCAAGAAAAAAATGAAGGATTGTAACAGGATAGTGGAGGCAATGAAAAATAGTTTTTTTTTTTTTTTTGAAACGTCTCACTGTGTCACCCAGGCTGGAGTGCAGTGGCATGATCTAGCTCACGGCAACCTCCACCTCCTGGGTTCAAGCGATTCTCCTGCCTCAGCCTCCTGAGTAGCTGGGATTACAGGCGCATGCCACCATGCCCAGCTAGTTTTTGTATTTTTAGTAGAGATAGGGTTTCATGATGTTGGCCAGGCTGGTCTCAAATTCCTGACCTCAGGTGATGCACCTGCCTCAGCCTCCCAAAGTGCTGGGATTACAGGTGTGAGACACTGTGCCAGGCCTGTACTTATGTTTCTAGATGTTGGGTAGCCTTAGCCAGGCAGTTCCTTTGGTCTGGCTTGTTTCACAGTTAGATGTGGCTAAGACTGGAACCATCTGGACATTCAGCCTGAGATGCTGGGCAGCTGCATCTCTTTCCCTCTCTGTTGTCTCAGGGCCTCTTCTCCGTACGTGGCCTCTCCATATGGTCCCTCCAACAGAGTAGCCAGATTTCTTAAGTGGTAACCCAAGGCTCCCAAAGGTAAGTATTCCCAGAAGAAGAGAATGGGAATTGCCAGTTGTCTGAAAGGCCAGACCTGCAGTGTTATTGATGTTCATTCTATTGGCTGACACAAGTCTCAGGCCAGCCTAGATTTAATGTGAGAATGGGGAATGAGCCAAAGCAATGCTATGGCTACCAGGAATGGCTCATGAGGAGTCACTGTTGGGGACAGCTGCTACAGTCACATCATGTGAGACCCAGGGTGTTCAGTCTAGGCCAATCTTGCCCAAAATGTGTCTACAGAACACTAGCCTCACAAAATGTTCATGAAAGAAAAAGTATTGCAATGTCAATAAATTTAGAGAATACTACATACTATAAACAATTTTAGTGTACCAGTGCTGCCCATTAAACAGTAGGGATTTAGGCAACTCTGCATTAGAATAACTAATTGTTTCATCCGGAGTCTTAACCTAGGTTACTCTAGAAAGCAGAGCCTGAGACAAGGGTTTGTGTGTAAGTAGTTTTGTTTGGAGACAGGATCTCGTTCTGCCACCCACACTGGAGAGCAGTGGCACAACCTCCCTGGTTCAAGAGATGCTCCCACCTCAGCCCACCCCCTCAAGTAACTGGGACTGCAGGAATATGCCACCACACCCAGCTAATTATTTAGTTCTTTAGATAGTGTCTTGCTGTGTTGCCCAGGATGGTCTCAAACTCCTGTGTTCAAGTTCTCCTCCCACTTTGGCATCCCAAAGTGCTGGGATCACAGGTATGGCCTGGCCTCATTTTTGTTTTTGTTTTTTGAGATAATGTCTCCTGTCACCCAGGCTGGAGTGCAGTAGCACAGTCTCATCTTGTTGCAATCTCCACCTCCTGTGCCCAAGCGATCCTCCTACCTCAACCTCCCAAGTAGCTAGGACTATAGGCATGCACCACCACATCGGGCTAATTTTTATATTTTGGTAGAGACAGGCTTTCACCATGTTGCCTAGGCTGGTCTTAAATTCTTGAACTCAAATGATCCATATGCCTTGGCCTCTCAAAGTGCTGGCCCTGTTTTTTTGTTTGTATTTATTTATTTATTTTTTTATTTATTTGAGATGGAGTCTTGCTCTGTCGCCCAGGCTAGAGTGCAGTGGCGTGATCTTGGCTCACTGCATTCTCCACCTCCCAGGTTCAAGCAATTATCCTGCCTCAGACTCCTGGATAACTGGGAATTACAGGCACACACCACCATGCCCGGCTATTTTTTGTATTTTTAGTAGAGACAGGGTTTCACCAAGTTGGACAAAGCTGGTCTTGAACTCCTGATCTCAGGTGATCTGCCCACCTTGGCTTCCCTAAGTGTTGGGATTACAGGCATGAGCCACCATGCCTGGCTGTTTTGTTTTTGAAGTGATCCTGAGGAGCAGGAAGAGCAGAAAAGAGAAAGAAAATAAAGGCCAATCCAAGGGTGTGCTATTGAGTAGATAACCGCTGTGGGGCTCTACATGGATAGGGCTCTACAGAGGAGCTGTGTAGAATGCACCTCAGAATTTCTACCAGAGAGAAATTGTTTTCTTTTTTTTTGAGACAGAGTTTTGCTCTTGTCACCCAGACTGGAGTACAATGATGCAGTCTCAGCTCACTACAACCTCTGCCTCCTGGGTTCAAGCGATTCTCCGGCTTCAGCCTCCTGAGTAGTTGGGATTACAGGCACCGCCACTATGCCTGGCTAATTTTTGTATTTTTAGTAGAGATGGGGTTTCACCCTGTTGACCAGGCTGGTCTAGAACTCCTGACCTCAGGTGATCTGCCCACCTCGGCCTCCCAAAATGTTGGTGTTACAGGCATGAGCCACCATGCCTGGCCAAGAAATTGTTTTCATTGGCTTCATCCCACATTTATCAAAGCTTTCCCCTTAGATGTTACCTCTTTCACATGTCCAGGATTGTACATGCATAGAAGCACTCAACAGATTCTTGCAGGCATCCCAGCCTGTAGTGATAAAGAAACCCTGAGGCAGAAAGCAAGAGGAGGATGGCATGACTGAGATGAAGTACCTGCCCAGGGCTGGTTGCCACAGCAATGGCTGGAGTAAAACTGTGGGCTGAGAAACATCCATAGTTTGATGGAGGTAACATTTCTCAAACTTGTCTGCTTGAGGACCCATATTTCAAATGCACCTATCATGATTCCAAGTTGCACAGAACACTTGTGGGTGCATAGGTCTAAATGCCCACCAAAGACAGTGTTATACAAAAGCAATACAGACCATCTTCTCCTAGGGTTCATGCTTAATTTCTTTCACATTGTGTTCTTTCTGTCCTTCTTGCTGAGTCCATCTTAGCACTGAGCATCTGCATTGGAACACATGGGCACAGAATCTCCTGCCCCATATGTATACTTGTCTGCAATTCTACCACTAAGGATTTCAGCTTGTGGGGGACATAAGTTAATTGTCTACATATGTATTAGTCTGTTTTCATGCCCTGAGACTGGGCAATTTACAAAAGAAAAAGATTTAATGGATTTACAGTTACACGTGACTGGGGAGGCCTCACAATCATGGCAGAAGGTGAAAGGCACCTCTTACATGGCAGCAGACAAGAGGAGAGTTGTGCAGGGAAACTCCCCTTTTTAAAACTATTAGATCTCATGAGACTTATTCACTATCACGAGAACAACATGGGAAAGACTCACTCCCATGATTCAATTACCTCCCACCGGGTCCCTTCCACAACACGTGGGAAATCAAGATGAGATTTGGGTGGGGACACAGCCAAACCATATCAATATAGCATCCATTTCTCCTTTTCCCTTCCTAACAGCACCCAATATGTGATTTGGGTGACAGTAGTCCTATTCTTGGCTCAGGGGAACAGGAGGTTTAAGGCAATTAAGTATTTCATCTGCTGGCCCTAGTGACTGGGTTATAATGTTCTGGATGTGGATGAGAAGGCATGTTGCCCTGGTTTTTATTGATAGCCACCTTGTGACCATATAGGCAACCAGCACTGGGGTGAAGCCAACACTGTGGCAGCTAAAGTTAATGTTGAAAGACTCAGGAGGATCTGGGTCAGCATTTGCCTGAAGTTCAACTTGCCACCAGATTTCTCAGTTAAGTATGCCAATAAGCCAGCTGTGGTAGTCCCAGCTACTTGGGAGGCTGAGGTGGGAGGGTCGCTTGAGCCCAGGAGTTCTGAGCTGCAGTGAGCTATGCCAATTTGTTGGCACTAAGTTCAGCATCAATATGGTGACCTCCTGGGAGCAGGGGACCACCAGGTTGCCTAAGGAGGGGTGAACCGGCCCAGGCTGGAAACAGAGCAGATCAAAACTCCCATGCTGATCAGTAGTGGGATTTCACCTGTGAATAGCCACTGCACTCCAGCCTGGGCAACATAGAGAGATCCCGTCTCTTAAAGAAAACAAAAGTATGTCAATAAATCTTTGTGGCCTAAGCCATTTGAGTTTGGTTTTCTGAGCTTTTTGTAACTGATCGCACACTCCTTGATGGCTTTGAAAAGGATAACTACACTGGGGTGTTGTGGCTCATGCCTGTGATCCCAGCACTTTGGGAGGCCGAGGTGGGTGGATCACGAGGTCAGGAGATCAAGACTATCCTGGCAAACACAGTGAAACACAATCACTACTAAATATACAAAAAATTAGCCGGGTGTGGTGGCAGATGCACATAACCCCAGCTACTCAGGAGGCTGAGGCAGGAGAATCGCTTGAACCCAGGAGGCAGAGGTGGCAGTGAGCCAAGATTGCGCCATTGTACTCCAGCCAGGGTGAAAGTGCGAGACTCTGTCTAAAAATAAAAAATGAAAAAGAAAAGGATAACTACATTACAGACTCATAGGCTTCAAAAGATTAATTGCATGAGGCCTCATTTTTCAGTATGTTCCTATAGGAAAAATAAGTATTTATTTTCCATTATTTCACTATTTTTCCCCCAGCCTACATTTGCTCACAGGGGTAGAACCCCAACACCCTTCCGGAAATGTGGTCAGGGGTGTGTGACAGGTCATTTTCTAAGAAGAGGTATCCCAAACTGAAAGACAATCTACAAAATAACTGGCCCCAAATAACTGACTTTTAGAAGTGTCAAGGTCATGAAAAATAAGGATGGAATAACAGCCCTAAATTAAAGGAGGAATAACAAAAAAGAATAAAGAGAAACAACAACTGAATGCAACATGTGATCCTCGATTAGATCTGGGACCAGCCAAGGAGATTAGTAGGACAACCAGTGAAATTGGAATAAAGTTGATCACTTAGGTAATAGTAATGAATCAATTAATGTTAATTTTCTGATTTTGATAATTGATTATGTAAGTTGTTAACTTCTGGGAAGCTTGGTGAAGGATGTACATGCATCTTGGTACTATTTTTGTGATGTTTTTGAGAGTTGGAAATTCAACTGAAAAATAAAGTACAGGTTTAGAGTGGCCCTTTGTTAATGCATTGATTAGAATTTCCACTGCTCTGATATCTTACAAATACAGAGATAATGTGGATCTCCAAAACTTCTCTGGCGATCCATTCATTAGCAAGACTCAGAATTCATAGCTCTGCCCTGTAAGAGGCTAAGCTGAAGGCAAATCTGTATTTTTCATGCCTTATTAAGGAGATCTGACTTGGTCTTGGAAGAATGCAAAAAATGTTTTGGTATGGGAGTAAGACATATGTCAATCCAGAAAAAGTTTTAAGAGCAGGCAACTGTTCAAATAAGACTTTTAGTCTCAGATTAGAGAGGAAAAGGATTTGGCGGAGAAATGCTGAGGAGACTCATCTGAGTGGGTTGTTTTGGCACCCATGAGTGAGTTGTAAGCCCACATTTTAGAATGGGTGAGTCTGGAAAGTAGATTTGGTGGAAAAAGAGAATGATTCACTCACCAATAATAATAGTAATAAATACTGCTGACAAGGTACTTTTAATTAGCAAATGGAAAATAAGCTCAAGGCACATACACCAAGTCGCTTAGAGGTGAGGTCAGAACACAGTCTCTTAAAAAAATGGGAATATTTCTAGTAGCTACTGGCCCTGGAATTTATTGACCTTTTTTCTCTTTTTTTGCTATGTGGGAGATATGTTCTCCTCTCTTTCAGAGGAAATCCAATTGCTTCCCCACTGAGTTAATATGAAGATTATTCTGGAATGTATCAGAAGAGCACTGCACAGTTTCATTCTCCAAGTACAAAGAAGTATCTGAAGTTTTATTTTTCAGAATCATTAGCTGATTCATATTCTGTAATTGGAAAAAGAGGCCAGGACCAAATTCTGGGAAGTGAGCTCAATTAAAACCCTTAATTTGGAAACTTGTTTGAAGAATTTCCTGCCTCAGAAAGAGGCATTGCCTGGGGTAGAGGGGATATCACTCTCAGGGCACTGGGGCAGAAGGGTTAAAGTGCTGTCCATGAAACCTCGGATTTCTCAATCAGAAGTGAGGCTCCTGTCTTCATGGGATCATTTCTGATTATCTTTTTCTACCTTCTAACAGCAAATTCTCTAAACTTTCCTCTTCTATTCCTTTTGTTATCTCCCTTTTTACTTTGTCATCTTCAGCCTTCTTTGATCCTGTCTGTAGAGTTTCATGTTGTATGATCCTAAGGAATAAGATATTGGGAAAAGAAAGAAAAGAAAAGAAGAAAGAAAGAAGGAAGAAAGGAGACAGGCAATAAACATTAAAAGTCTTCCTTCCCTTCAGGCTTTTTGGATCCTCCAACTCCAACTTCAGATCCCATCCAGAGTTTGGTACAGCCACAAAAAATCATTATCATTTGATCATTCCCTTGTGAGTCAATGCTGATTTCCATTTTGGTTCCACCCATTGGTCCTTCTTTTATACCCTGGAGGATCTGGGGCTGATTGGACTATTGTTTCTGATTCTTCACTGTTTATAATAAAATGTCTATACTGATGCTCTTTACCAAGTGAATTTCCAATGCCTCGCAGCAAAATATAGGCAGGGACTTCTGCTTTCTTGTCTGACATGTAAGGATCTTGAAAGTCACCACTCTGTCCTAACAGCAAGAAAAAGCTGAACAGAATGAAAAATCAACAACTCTTCATAGATATATGGGAAAAGTGAGGTCACAGGGCAAACAGCTGCCCCCAAAACTGCAGCGATAGAGAGGCAGATACAGAGAATCACAACTTACTGGGGCAGAAACCTTAGCTGGCACCAGTACTAGGGTCAGAAAATCTGAACTGTGATTGATTAATTGCTGGAGGCTCAGTGTGGACAACTCTGACAGTGAAACTTCAAGGCGAGTTTGGAATTTAACAGGGTGGGGGACTCATAGTTTTAACAGGGTGGGGGATTCAGGGTGGGGGCGGGGAACCCATGGTTTTGGTAGTTTTACCTCCTGAGTCTCTACCAAGTCCTCACAGTGAATATTGGAGAAAAAAACCCTTGTGCTTCTGGCAGGTGGAGGAGAATATAAACCACTTTAAAATGCACCAGAGGTTGGGCGTGGTTGCTCACGCCTGTAATCCAAGCACTTTGGAGGCCAAGGCGGGTGGATCACCTGAGGTTGGGAGTTTAAGACCAACCCGACCAACATGGTGAAACCCTGTCTTAAAAAAAAAAAAAAAGTAAAATGCACCAGAGCATTCTGTTTTTTCTAAAAAGGCCCGCTTTCAAGAGAAATGATTTTATTAGAGTTCAACCTTCTGAGGTTGCATCAGAGCCTAATCTACCTGAGATAGGGGAAATACCCAGCTCCAGGCAGCTCCAGTCATCCTGTCCCACCTAAGGGTGGAGGAGTCCTGAAAAGCACTGAAAAAGTTCACAGTCTGGGACACAGGCTCACCACGAGACTGAGACCTAATCAAAGGACATGGAGCTTCCCCTCCCCCAACAATTTAGCACATTAGTAAAGGCCCATTTATTGCAATTCCTCTTTTTTTTTTTTTTTTTTTTCGAGATGGAGTCTCTTTCTGTCACCAGGCTGGAAAGCAGTGGTGTGATCTCGGCTCACTGCAACCTCCGCCTCCCCATGTTGGTGAAACCTTGATGTCTTGACCTCGTGACCAAACTGCTGGGATTACAGGCATGAGCCACCATGCCCAGCCAGAAAAATGCTTTAAAACTTTAAACAGCTATACAGAAGGAAATTGTTGCTATTATAATTCTAAATATTCAGAATGTATTGCTATCCCCGATCTCCTCAATGATTGGGGGGGAAAAAGAAAAACTTTATGGAAAGATTGATTGCCAGTGGCTGTTTCTGGCAAGAGATGAACATTGCAGTAAGAATAACAACAAAAAAATACAGGCTCAGGCTGCTGGGGTTTTTGACTCAGCCTTCAGCTAATCACGACTGCAAATGCTGGCAAGCAAAATAACACAATCACATTGAGTTAGGCTTTTTTGCGATGTTATAGAACACGCATTGCAAAGAGCACCTAGGACTCCCAAGAATGCTGCTGAGGTTCAGCCAGGAAAGGCTGTCGAGGCGTTCTAGTCATGTAAAGGGAGTACTTCTGTGATCCAAGAGTTTCTGCTTGGCTGTACATCAGAAAAATGGCCCAGCTAATAGGAGGTGACGGTAGTGTGCCTGCAAACTTAGACCTATCTGAGTGACTTCTCATCAGAAGCACTGCCAGGCTCTCGGTAAATCATGTCCTAAGACACAGACTGGCTATGTCGGCTGTCTTTGTCTTCCCAACTGCATCTTTCCAAAATAAACCCTCATCTATAGCTACTTTAATGGATGAATCTGTTATTACAGATTAACAGACTCCTATTTTATTTGTATTTCTTTTGAGACAGAGTCTCACTCTGTTGCCCAGGTTGGAGTGTGGTGGAACAATCTTGGCTCACTGCAACCTCCACCTCCCGGGTTCAATCAGTTCTCATGCCTCAGCCTCCCCAGTAGCTAGGAGTACAGGCATGTGCCACCACACCCAGCGAATTTCTTGTATTTTTAATGGAGACAGGGTTTTGCTATGTTGGCCAGGCTGGTTTCAAACTCTGGGCCTCAACCTTCCAAACCTCAAAACCCCTGCCTCAACCTTCCAAATTGCTGGGATTACAGGCATGAGCCACCACACCCGGCCCAGACTCCTATTTAAAGCCAACAACTGGCCAGACACAGTGGCTCACGCTTGTAATCCTGGCACTTTGGAAGGTCGAGGCAGACAGATCATGAGGTCAGGAGATTGAGACCATCCTGGCTAACATGGTAAAAACCTGTCTCTACTAAAAATACAAAGGCCAGACGCGGTGGCTCATGCCTGTAGTCCTAGCACTTTGGGAGGCCGAGGTGGGTGGATCACCTGAGGTCAGGAGTTCAAGACCAGCCTGGCCATCATGGTGAAACTCCATCGTTAAAAAAAAAAAAAAGAAAAGAAAAATACAAAAATTAGCTGGGCGTGGTGGCACATGCCTGTAGTCCCAGCTACTTGGGAGGCTGAGGCAGGAGAATCACTTGAACCTGGGAGGCAGAGGTTGCAGTGAGCTGAGATCATGCCATTGCACTCCAGCCTGGGTGACAGAGTGAGACTCTGTCTCAAAAAAAAAAAAAAAGGCAACAACCCTCTTCCATACATACCAGTGGTTCCTAAATGTGTTCCCTAAGCCAGCAGCATCAGCATTACCTGGGAGCTTAATAGAAATGCAAGTTCAGCTGGGCACGGTGGCTCACGCCTGTAATCCCAGCATTTTGGGAGGCTGAGGCGGGTGAATCACCTGAGGTCGGGAGCTTGAGACCAGCCTGACCAATATAGTGAAACACTGTCTCTACTAAAAATACAAAAATTAGCTGGATGTGGTGGTGTGCACCTGTAGTCCCAGCAACTCAGGAGGCTGAGACAGGAGAATTGCTTGAACCTGGGAGGTGGAGGTTGCAGTGAGTCGAGATCTGCTTGCACTCTAGCCTGCGTGACTTTGTCTCAAAAAAAAAAGAACTGCAGGTTCTCAGGTTCTACTCCAGACCAATTGAATCAGAAACTCTGGGTTTGGGGGCCCTGCAATCTGTGCATTTTCAGGCCCTCTAGGGCCCTCCCACTCACACTGAAGCTTAGGAACCACTGCTCTGTACCGTCTCCTACATCCTGTTCAGGAACGTAGCTCCAACAGTTCTTCCCTCTGCACCGGCAGCAATTTCTCACTCTCCTTTTGATCCTTCCTTTCAGCACATTTATTCGTGCTGTTATTTTTCCTATTTAAGAGAAACACTCTCTTGACTTCATTCTTGTTATAACTTCATTCTTTGCTTCTCTTTAGTGTGGACAAACAAAACTCCTCAAAAGATCTATGTTCCCTCTCTCCCCACTGGTCTCCTTTTCTCAAATTAGGCACTGCCATCAGAACTCCAAGAAAGTGCTCCAGTTAAGGTTAATCAATGACTCCAATGGCACTAAATCCTCATCGTGGACAAACCTCAGTCTGCTTCTTGATCACTTTCTCACTTGGGTTTCAGGTCTCCACACTCTACTGGTTTTCCTCCTGCATCCCTTCTTTCTTCTTCTTCTCTTTTATTTTCCCTTTTCTTTTTTTGAGACTGGGATTTGCTCTGTTGCCCAGGCTGGAATGCAGTGGCGTGATCTTCACTCACTACAACCTCCACCTCCTGGGCTCAAACCATTCTCCTGCCTCAGCCTCCCAAGTAGCTGGGACTACAGGCGTGTGCCACCACGCCCGGCTAATGTTTGTGTTTTTAGTAGAGACGGGGTTTTGTCCTATTGGCCAGGCTGGTCTCGAACTCTTGACTTCAAGTGATCCACTCACCTCAGCCTCCCAAAGTACTGGTATTACAAGCGTGAGCCACTGCGCCCTGCCTGACTTTTTCAACCTTGCTTGTAGCTTCTTCTCATCTCCTTGACCTCTTACTGCTGAGTGCCTCCAGGCTGAGATTTTCGCCACTTCTCTCTATCTGCACCCATTCCCTTAGGTGATCTCTATTTTATTCTCACTTTAAATATAAACTATATGTTTATGATTCCAAAAGATACACTTCCAATCCAGAAATGTCTCCTGAATTCCAGGCTCATATCTCCCACTGCCTAGTGATATCTCCACTTGGATATCTGTTAACTGTATCAGAATTTGCATGTCCCAACTTGACCTGCTGATTTCTTCCTACTCCACAAAGAATCTTCTCTTTACTGTTTTCCATATTTAATTTTTATTTTATTTATTTTTTATTTTTAAATTTTTAAAACAATTTTTTTTTTTCTTTTTAAAGATGGGGTTTCACCATGTTGGTCAGGCTGGTCTTGAACTCCCAACCTCAGGTGATCCCCCCACCTTGGCCTCCAAAGTGCTTGGATTACAGGCATGAGCCACCACGCCTGGCCCTAGATTCTCATTTCTGCTTTTACATTCAGTTCAATGTGATGTTTTGGTTGAAGTATAAGGATAATCCATCCTCATACAGATTGTATGTGGAAAAGGAAAGAGTGTAATAGCCTTATCAGATAATTGTGAATATTCTTCTTTGATACTACACCAAAATGATAAGTGGTAGTTTGTTTGTTTATTTTAGAGACAGAGTATAGCTCTGTTGCCCAGGCTGGAGTGCAATGGTGTGATCTCGGCTCACTGCAACCTCTGCTTTCCAGGTTCAAGTGATTTTCCTGCCTCAGCCTCCAGAGTAGCTAAGACTACAGGCGTGTGCCACCACATCCAGCTAATTTTTGCGCTTTTAGTAGAGACGAGGTTTCACCATGTTGAACAGACTGATCTTGAACTCCTGACCTTGTGATCCGTCTGCCTCGGCCTCCCAAAGTGCTGGGATTACAGGCGTTAGCCACCTCACCTGGCCTATTTTATTTATTTTGTGAGATGGAGTCTCGCTCTGTTGCCTTGACTGGAGTGCAGTGGTGCAATCTTGGCTCACTGCAATCTCTACTACCCGGTTTGAAGTGATTCTCCAGCCTCAGCCTCCCAAGCATCTGGGATTACAGACATGCACCACCACACCCAGATAATTTTTAATTTTTTTAATTTTTTTTTTTTAGTGGAGATTTCACCATGTTGGCCAGGCTGGTCTCAAACTCCTGACCTCAAGTGATCCCCCCACTTCAGCCTCCCAAAGTGCTGGGATTTACAAGCATGAGCCACCACACCTGACCAAGGGGTAGTTTCTTAAAGGTTACTTGTAATATGAAATTTGAAATCCTATCTATGAACTTTTTGTACATTTTATATCCATGAGAGAATGAGAATGAAGAAGGTAAATAAACAGGCTAGTATTATTGTAAAATAACAGTTTAATACTAATGACCCTCTGGAATGATCTGGGGATCCCACAGGAACCCTGGACCACACTTGAAGGACTGCTGCATTATATGTTGTATATTTTGCTTGCCTAAACTATGCATTGTCTGAATTCAAGATTTTTGTCCCTTTTGTCCTCACTGTATAGGTATACCTGCTGCTGGTACTGGTTGGATCCTTGGTGGTCCCATGTTGGAGCCTGACTGTGCTTGGCTTCATGGATTAACTGGTGGTTGATTCTTTTTTTTTGACACAGAGTTTCACTCTTGTTGCCCAGGCTGGAGTGCAATGGTGTGATCTCAGCTCACTGAAACCTCCACCTCCCAGGTTCAAGCTATTCTCTTGCCTTAGCCTCCCGAGTAGCTGGGATTACAGGTGCCACCCACCATACCCAGCTAATTTTTTGTATTTTAGTAGAGACGGGGTTTCACTATGTTGGCCAGGCTGGTCTCGAACTCCTGACCTCAGGTGATCCACCCACCTCAGATTCAAGTGCTGGGATTACAGGCGTGAGCCACCATGCCAGGGCCAGCTGATTCTTTTAATCCCCCAACCCTCCTTTCAAGACTTCTTTATTCCAGCACCTCCCACTATTTGTGTAAGGTCTGATATTGAGTAAAGGAGCTCTCATACAGAATTCACTTCCCAATTATACAGTGCTAATTTATTTTCCAAATTTTAATAATGGTTACTTCCAGTGTTTTAGACATTTTTGATTTATTATTATTATTTATTTTATTATTATTTTTAAAGATGGGGTTTCACCATGATGGCCAGGCTGATCTTGAACTCCTGACCTCACGTGATCCACCCACCTCGGCCTCCCAAAGTGTTAGGATTACAGGCGTGAGCCACTGTTCCCGGCCTGATTTATTAAATACTTGAGGCCAGGCACGGTGGCTCACGCCTGTAATTCCAGCATTTGGGAGACCAACGCGGGTGGATCACAAGGGCAGGAGTTCGAGACTAGCTTGGCCAACATGGTGATACCCTATCTCTGCTAAAAATACAAAATTATCTGGGCGTGGTGGCACACGCCTGTAATCCCAGCTACTTGGGAGGCTGAGTCAGAAAAATTGGTTGAACCCGGGAGGCAGAGGTTGCAGTGAGACGAGATCATGCAACTGCACGCCAGCCTGGAAGACAGAGACTCCGTCTGAGAACGGAAAAGCTAACATTATTGATTACTTTTTATGGGCCTGATACTTTTTTAAGTAAGTGGCAGGGCTCAGATAGAAACTCAGATTCTCTTGGTTCTAGAATCCTTTTTATTAACCTCTACCCTATTGCTGTTTATCTTTTATTGACTTATGCATTAAGCACTTTTTTTTTCTTATCAAACCATTTAACATAGGTTCCTACATTCTCTTTCAAATCTAAAATTCTTTTTATACAGATATATTTCACAATAGCCTTTGTTGTTGTTGATAGAGTCTTGCTCTGTCGCCCAGGCTGGACTGCAGTGCAGTGGTGCAATCTCCGCTCTCTGCAACCTCCACCTCCCAGGTTCAAGCAATGGAGTAGCTGGGACTACAGGCGTGCACCACCATGGCCCGGCTAATTTGCTGTATTTTTAGTAGAGACGGGGTTTTGCCAGGTTGCCCAGGCTTGTCGCAAACTCCTGACCTCAGGTGATTTGCCCGCCTCAGCCTCCCAAAGTGTTGGGATTACAGGTGTGAGCCACCGCGCCCGGCCTATTTCACAATCTAAACTTTTCTATACACAAAAGCTTTCAAGTTTTTGCTTACAGAGAATATTAGAAAAAAAAATACACTGAACAGTACAAAAATTATTAAATATGGATTTGGGATTACTAGCAGTTGAGCAATCTTTTTATTTTTTTTTTTTGGACGGAGTCTCTCTCTGTTGCCCAGGCTGAAGTGCAATGGCGGGATCTCAGCTCACTGCAACCTCCGATTCCCAGGTTCAAGCGAGTCTCCTGTCTCAGCCTCTGTGGATCTCCTGATGTAGTAATCCGCCAGCCTCTGCCTCCGAGTGCTGGGATTACAGGCGTGAGCCACCGCGCCTGGCCGAGCAATGTTTTCTTTACAATGAATATATATATATATTTTTTTTAGAATAAAAAGAATGAAAGAGAGAAAGAGGAAGAGATTTTAGAAAAAGAGAGAAAAGGAGAAAGAGCAAAAGAAAGAAAAAAGAATGAAAGAGAAAGAAAGAGGAAGAGATTTTAGAAAAAGAAAAGGAGAAAGAAACAGCAAAAGAAAGAAAAAAAGAATGAAAGAGAAAAAGAAAGAGGAAGAGAAAGAGGGAGAATATATTTTAATCTAGGAATCTCAGAGTAGGAATCAGCTCCAAGGACTCTTCCCCACTCTTAGCCACAAACTGCCTTCCTGGCTTTTTTCCTTGATTGCTCCTCTCTTTTCTGAGGAGCTCGTTCGTTCACCCTCTCCACCCAACTTCTACAAATTGGCTGAGGAGAAAGTCCTTTAAGATCAGTGGTTCTCAAATTTTAGGTGCATCAGATTAACACAGATTGC